>JALAZF010000044.1:15530000-15760000 GCA_022829125.1 Lathyrus tuberosus
TTTAAAAAGTACATGAGCATTTCATCACTTCATTTGAGCAAGGAGATATGATCCTCCCAAAATGGCACTTTCAAACTGTCATGTACAAGACATATTTGTGCATTTTTGCTCGAATTGGTTAAATTAGGCAATTATATGCCTTGTCATCCATTTGGACACCTCAGAGGATAACATCAAAGGGAAAAGATCTGATCCACAAGATTCCCAAGTCCAAGGATCTACATGTAGCTATGTGTCACCTAAAAAGGCTAAAAGGCTCAAAGACTCAAATTTTGTTTCAATGCATTCAATGGATTCACAAGGTGGCAAACATCAAGACATTGCCGACTGAATTGAGTCAAGATTCATCTCTGAACCAAAGGACTCATAACCTGCTACACTGATCCAAGTCAATGGTTAGAGAAGAATAAAGATTCCATTTGATCAACATTGGCCAAGGGACTGTCCAAGCCTCCATTCACTATTGATGTCAAAACAAACTTGTTGCACTATAAATAGACGTCAATTGTGATCAATTTGAGTACACCAAAGCACCTAAACTAATATTATACTCAAAATCTCTCTTTCACTCCAAAAATGCCTTCATTTGTAAGTCACTATCGAATTTTTCATTAGAGAGACATTCCATCACCACCAATTGTTCTAACACATTCCATACATCATATATGAGCTGATCAAACACTCCTCCACTTCTGAAACATCAGGATCATCATATCTACTTCTCACTTGGACTAATTGTAGTCAGAGTTGAGCCAGCCTATCCAAAGAGTTCCAAAACATCCTAAAGGTTGCAACACAATCCTTGAGGCCTAAGGAAGCTATCCAGATCATTGTTTCACTTCTGTAACACCTCTGCCGCTGAAATCGATTCCTTCTTGCAGAGGTAAGCCTTAAACTTTCAAACTCATTAATGCATGCATCATAAACATGTTTTCAAGTTACCAATGTGTTTCTGGAAGTTCATAGATCATTTTCCTCTTGCATTTTTTAGGGTTCATCTGATTATAACATGTTATCTCTTGATTCTTTGAATTTAAATAAAATTGAGTAATGTCATTTTATTCCTCGTCCAAAATTGGTCAAGTTTCATTTTAACATCTTCCAAAATGGTTGAGAAATGAGGGAGATAGCTTGCTTCACGCAAGTCTGATGTTGGCCCAAGGAAGAAGATGGCCATGGTGCCATTCTTCAGAATAAAACATAGTTTTAGTATATACTATTTCATTGTCACTATACATTTGAATTGGCAATGCCCCCCAGTGGTTGATCAGCTGGTTTTGTGTGTGTAGCGAGCAAAGGGTCTGGGGTTCGAATCCCCCTCGCCCCAAAACTTTTGGTTTTATTTTTTGAACCATTTTCAAAGGTTACATTCAAATATTATTCACTCTTACCATTCTCCATCAGCCCACGCACATGGCTCAGATGGTAAAGTTTTAAACTCTCCACCCCAAGGGCGTGAGTTCAAACCTTGGGAAGACTATCCCATATTTTTTACCACTTTTTCTTTTCACCTTTTTTCACAATTTCTTAATAACTTCCAAAATTAATTTCTCTCTCAATTTTAAATATTTTTTATTGGTTTTTTTTTTTAAATTCACAAAAATGTTAAAATATTTTATTCTACAAAAATCTCACAAAAATATTATTTATTTTATATATTTGATATTTTTGTAAAGAATTATTTTTATTTGTTTTTTTTGGAATTTAAAAATATTTCTTTCTCTTGATTTCTTTTGTTCAAATTATTTTCAAATCATTCTATGAATGAAACATGATTTTTCAAACATTAATCCAAGATCACAACTTGTTTTTCACACATGTTTGATAACTTTGATCATTTTTATTCAATTAAAATGCATTTTTAAAATCAAGTTAGGGTTTTAACTATTTTTCACCCTTCTAAATCTTTTAAAACATTCTTGGGCCTCTAATAGAGTGTAAGACCCATCCCCTGTCACACAAAACCTTTTTTTCTGCCTCAGTCATTGTATAAGTCCCGATACGATTTCAAGAAATCTCGGCGCGATCGCCGCTTTCAAAGGAAAAATCATTTATGGCCTCCCTTGTGTTGTAAGTCCCATATTTCTTTTATCAAACACTTTTTTGGCCTCTAATAGAGTGTAAGGCCCAACCCCCTTTGTACATAAATAATTTGGGCCTCAGTCATTGTATAAGTCCCGATACAATTTTCAGAACAACGGTACGATCACTGTTTTCATCTGGGCCTCTCTTTGAGTTGTAATCCCCATCTCTTGTATAAAAATAACTCTTGGGCCTCTAATAGAGTGTAAGACCCAACCTCTTTTGTAAATACAATAAATTTGGGCCTCAATTCATTGTATAAGTCCCTCTGTTATTTTCAAAACTACGACGCGATCGTCGCCTTTTCAAAAGAATTCATCTGGGCCTCTCCTTGAGTATAAGCCCCAAGTTTCCTTTTAAAACAACTTTCATTCTTGATTTAGATTCAAATTCATAGTTGTTATCAAAAATTTCTTTAATTTCTTGAATAACTAACCATACAACTGTATTTTTAACACTGGAAGCTTGCTCACCTGTAAGTTCTACCAGTTTTCTTTTACATACCTGCTTATATATTCCATCTGTATATATATATATGCCTGTATACTTGCTTAAAGTTTTCCCCAGCAACTAGGTCTAGGTTTAGATAAAACCAGTGGTTACTCTTTCAACACAGTCAAAACTAGTTCCCCATAGGAAATTCCAGATACAATCTTGCCTCCTCTTGGGCTTATATAATATGGAACAGAGAAAGGCATTATTCCCGATGAAACTTTTCTCAAGACTGTCACTACTTAGAAATTTGTCTATGAAATTCATTTCCCCAGAGAGTATTAATTCCCGGTGAAACCTCTCTTGAATTTCTTCAAACCCTAGAACTGTTCACTAAAGAAAGGATTATTCTCGGTGAAACCTTTCTTGAACTTTTCTTAGGTTTGGACCCACAGGCTTCCTATAAGCATCCCCATCCTCCTCTTGGGCTTTGTACAAGGACCCTCAGGCTTCTTAGAAGTTCTCAGAATCCTCTTGGGCTTAGTACAAGGACCCAAAGACCTCCTACAGGTATAGGACAGAACCTAGTCATCTTTTGTTAGAGCAGTCCTCCAAAGAGAGTCAAAATCTCAAAACATTAGACCAATTTAGGGTTTATTCTCATCCCTTAAAACATCAGCCTCCTCTTGGGGATCATACAAAGATAAACCATTTTCATACCAGTAGACTTGGACAGTCTCATCTCCTTTTGTATCTCAAAGAAACCCTCAAGTTTCCCAAAAACAGAGGAAAACCCTTATCATTTCATCAATTTCCAACAAATTTAAAACCTCCACAGGTTTCAAACCTCAGTCTTTAAACTCTCACTTTAAATTTCCCCAGCCAGGGTCAAATTACTACCAGTAAACCCTCAGAAAACTCAGAACCTCATGGTCTCTGATATTTCAACTCTTTTGCAATCCCCAGCAAGAGTTGATTCATCAAGTTGGACCTGTCTCTGGATCTCAAGAATCCCTAGCAGAAGTTAGCCTCCTCTTAGGTTTCATATAAGGAATTCCCTAACCAGCTTCCTCTTAGGCTTTGTATAATGATCATCCCTCAACAGTTTTAGCTTCAATCTCTGGCTTTGTACAAGACGCATATAAGTGTCCTTCCAGCTGAGTCAATAACTTTCAGCCTCAATCTTGGGCTTTGTACAAGAGAGATAAAACCCCTCCTCAGTGGAGTCATAACTTTTAACCTCAATCTTGGGCTTTGTACAAGACAGACAAAATTTTCCCCAAAAAGGGTCAATCTCTTTTAGCCTCAATCTTCGGCTTTGTACAAGATAGTTAAACACTTTCTTGCTGAGTTAGTATTCTTTCCAGCCTCCTTTTACGCTTTGTATAATGATCTCCCTAAGCAGAGTCAACCTTTTAGCTTCAACCTTGGGCTTTGATCAAGGCACACAAAAATCAATATCCCCTCAAAGGAAATCAAGAATCTCTCTGTAGGAAGATATATCTTTGTACAATCACACACCAAAACAGACAATCAAACAAACCCAAATCCCAGATAACTGCTGTAAGTGGCACACTTGTTGATTCAAAAATCCAAGTTGTAGTCCCTTTTTATCCTAGTAAATCCCTTCTTTCATCTAATTGCTATAAGTGGCATGCCTCTGGATTATTTACATCCAAGCCAATGTCCCTCTCTTAGCATGAAAGACTCCTAAGGAAAAATGGAATTGCTCTACGTTGAGTTAAAGTTTCCTCCTTCAGGATAATTCCCTTATAAGGGAAATTGTGGCATTGTTGGATCCCATGTATTCCAGTTAAAGTAATTCTCCTTTATAATCAGTTACCCAAACCACTGTGATAAACAGATGAGATATCTCCCTTTAGAGATGACAAATTCTCTCTCAGTCAAGCCTTTTAGCTTCAATCTTGGGCTTTGAACAAGACACAAATACTCATCTAGCTTCAATCTTGGGCTTTGAACAAGACACCAAACATCTTTTTCCTCCCATAGAATAAGAGGAACTACGATTGCTCTGATTTCCCTATTTTTCTTTAACGGGAATACGTAGGCATAAGATTGCAACATCTTAGCGAGCATACAAATCAAAACCCTTAGGTCCAGTACCTTACCAAAAACATCGAAAAACCCGAAAAACAACAAAAAAAACACTCTCTCAAACATTCACAAAGGAGAAACTTTCCCCAATTTATGACAGACTAACACCAGTAAGTAGATAGCAGAAGAAAATGCCAAACAATCTATGGATAACCATATATACGATGGGTAATTGACAACTCCCCATTGTATAACCTAACTCCGGACCCCCCAATCTCTTAGCATTTGTTAAAGAAAACATTTGCGTGCAAGGTAAGTTTTAGATAGGTTCCCTTTCCTTTCCAGCTTCATAGGATAAATAAGAAATCAGAAAGTAGCACCCAATTCCAACCAATGGCGATAAGGTGGTCGCGTCACCGACAAAAATCGCACGCGACACAACCCCTTATGATTCTATGCACTACAGAAATGAGGTAAGGGGCACTTCACCCTCATGGTTCTATGCACTGCAGAAATAAGTTAAAGGTTACTTCACCCCTATGGTTATATGCACTGCAGAAATGAGAGAAACATGGATAACACTACATTAAGTATTGCTCCGCTACAGTTTTCAATATGTGATACTACTTTTCACTTCATTTTGGTTACCGCTACAGTAAAAGTAAAAACAAAAAGGAGAAAACACATTCATAATTACTACATTTATTTCCTATTTGTTTCCCTAATTAATTCTATTGGACAAACATAGTTACAACATATTAAATCCATGAAATGAAGCATTAGAAGAAAAGCCACAAGAAATCAAGTTTTTTCCCAACAAAATCAACACTCTTGCTAGTAACAAACATCATTCAGTCTACAAAATTTACTCAATCACAACTCAGAATACGTAGATAGAAAATGAAGTCATAAAAATTAGGGGCTTCAACCTAAACATGTTTCTACCCATTAAACACTATCCAATAATCCCAATAATTATATAAAAACCCACCCTTACCTTGATTTCTTGAATTTCTTGAACTTTTTCTCTTGGTTCTTCTCTTCTTCTCCACTCGTCCTCTCTCCTTTATTCTCCTTTACCAACTTTCTATTCTATCTCTTCTATCTCTTACTCCTTTTGTTAAACCCTAACAAAAGTCATTAACCTATTGGGCTCACTAACCTACTATGCCATTTACTATTCACACTCTCCAATAGGCCCAATTAATTAATCAAGCAATTTCATATATTATTCCACCAATAAAATAAATCGCATAAATTAATTAATTTAAATAAATCCAAATAAATCAATCATTTCAAATAAGTCCCATAAATCAATTAATCTAAATAACTCAAATAAATCAATTAATTTATATAAATCCAATAAATTAATTAATTCAGTTAATTAAAATAAATCACATAATTCAATAAAATCAATTAGGCCTCAAAATCACACGATTAACTTATTAATATAATAAATAAATAGTTACTAAAATTGGGGTGTTACAACTCTCCCTCACTTAAAAGATTTTTTCCCTCGAAAATTACCTCAAACGAACAATTCAGGATAAGACTCCTGACTCATACCAACACAATGGTGTCCTACCCTCCTACCAAACAATGCCTCAAACAGTGTCATTCCAATACTCGAATGAAAATTGTTATTGTAAGTAAACTCAATCAAAGGCAAGTAGTTATCCCAAGCTCCTCCTTTTTCCAACACATAAGCTCCCAAAAGATCCTCAAGTGACTGAATTGTCCCCTCAGTCTGACCATTTGTCCGTGGATGATAAGAAGAACTCAAATGCAACTTCGTACCCAAAGCACTTTGCAAACTCTCCCAAAATCTCGAAGTAAACCTCAGATCTCTATCTGACACAATGCTAGATAGAATACCATGCAAACTGACAATCCTCTCAATTACTCGGTGTTCTTGGTAAACCAGACACAATCCATCGACATGCTATCTCATTTCAACTCAGGAATAGATAACTGTTGCATCAAACTCAACAGTTTCTGATGTTCGATATTCGTCTTCTGGCAAATCAAACAAGAATACACAAACTCTGCAATATCCTTCTTCATACAAGGCCACCAAAATACTTTCCTCAAATCTTGGTACATCTTAGTAGCACCGGGATGAATACTTAATCCACTACGATGCCCTTCCTCAAGAATACTCTTTTTCAGCTCAGCTACATCTGGAACACAAACTTTATCACGACATCTCATGATACCATTCTCATCAATCCGAAAATCACAACCTTGTCCTTGATTGATCAAAGTCAACCGATCTACCAAACTCAAATCAGATTTCTGGCTTTCTCGATCTAATGAAGAATACCACTAGTAAGCTTCAACATACCAAGCTTAACTCCATAAGAAGTCTCTTCACAAACCAAACTCATATGACGAAATTTCTCAATCATTTCCAACTCTTTTACCATCATCATTGACATATGCAAAGAATTCCTACTCAATGCATCAGCTACCACGTTTGCTTTACCCGGATGGAAATTCAACCAAAATCATAATCCTTCAGAAGTTCCAACCATCTCCTCTGCCTTGCATTCAATTCTTTCTGGTCAAAGAGATACTTTAAACTCTTATGATCACTAAATACCTCAAATCTCGAACCAAACAAATAATGCCTCCAAAGCTTCAACACAAACACAATAGCGGCCAACTCTAAGTCATGCGTCGGATAATTCCTCTCATTCACTTTAAGTTTCCTTGAAGCATAAGCTACAACTTACTAATGTTTCATCAACACACCTCCTAAACCCATAAACAAAGCATCATAATACACAAAAAATGGTTCTGCCGGATTCTAAAAAATCAAAACAAGAGTTGTCGTCAACCTTCTCTTAAGCTCTTGAAAACTTTCCTCACACATTGCACCCCAAACAAAAGCTTGACCCCTCCTAGTCAACTGAGTCAATGGCAAATATAACATGGCAAATCCTTCAATAAATTTATGATAATAACCTGCCAAACCAAGAAAACTTCTAAACTCAATAACTGATTTCGGAGCTTCCCATTACGTTACAGCTTCAACTTTCGACAGATTAACTGCAATACCTCTACTCGAAATCACATGGCCAAGGAAACTCACTTATTTCAACCAAAACTCCCACTTAGAAAGTTTAGCATACAACTGCTTCTCTTTCAGCACAAATAACACAATCCTCAGGTGCTCAACATGATCCTCTTTACTCTTCAAATAGATCAAAATATCATCAATGAACACAACCAAAACTTGTCTAAATAAGGATGGAAAATCCTGTTCATGTACTCCATAAATACACCCGGTGCATTAGTCACACCAAACGGCATCACAAAATACTCATAATGACCATATATTGTTCTAAAAGTAGACTTCTGAATATCTTTAGCCTTCACACGAACCTGATGATACCCAGACCTCAAATCTATCTTACTGAACTCACTTGCACCAACCAACTGATCCATCAGATCATCAATCCTCGGAAGTGGATACTTATTCTTAATAGCCACCTTGTTCAATTGTCTATAGTCCACACAAAGCCTCATAGAACCTTCTTTCTTCTTAACCAACAAAACGGGTGCACCCTACGGTGACATACTCGGACGGATAAACCTCTTCTCAAGCACATCTTTAAATTGAATCTTCAACTCTTTCAACTCCGATGCGAACATATGATATAGAGCCATCGATACCGAACTAGTTCCAGGAACTAATTCGATCGTAAACTCCACCTCACGTTCTGGCGGTAAATCACTTATCTCATCAGGAAAATCTTTTAGAAAGTCACAAACAATTGGCAAAGCACCAACTGCTCCACTTTCGCTAATACTCAAAGTTGCCATCAACAAAAACATCTTGGCACCATCTTGCACCGACTCATTCACTTTTTTAACAGACATAAACAAGTCTCCTTCATTCTCAGGTTCAAGAAAAATAACCGTCTTATCACAACAATCTGTAAGCACTTGGCTTAACTCCAAATAATTCACTGCACACACCTTCTAAGCTCGCAAAATGTGTTTTTTCCATCCAACATGATCCCGCCTACTATCAACAAGAGATCAAGGGTGATCAGTTCCTCAATTTGTGAATAGACAACTAACAATCATGATGGGGCATAAACCATTTTTACCAAACTTTAATAGCGTTCAACGACACACTGAGCCACCACTCCACACTTGAAGCATCTTGGAGAAGCACAAGTTTTCCCCCACTTGTTTCAATCCCACTCCTGCAGACAAAGGTAAGAAAAACAAACGTGTATCGGTAGTGTTTTCACACACATGTCGCATACTAGGGAACAAACAACATTAGACAACCTGGCCGGATGGACCGACCTGCTCTGATACCACTAATGTAACACCCTTCTAAACCCCGCGGATAAGGGTGTCACATATATTTTCAAAACATCACACAAACACCTGTCATGCTCAATAACACTTAAAATGAATTCAAGCTTTTCATACACTTTTACATTAGCATGTAGCAGCGGATTTACTTCAAATCATAATAGACATAATGAAAGTCTCATACTATCTCATTCATAATCAATACTTAGGCATAAAAGCCAATACTTCATATAATTCAAATAACAATAACAGAATGAATTAGATTACATAAAGTATCTCTCAAAACATGAATCGAAATGTTCCCAGTGTTACATGATCAGAGCACAACACGACCCAAAATAACTAAAGAAACTAACACAAGCTACTCCAACGGCTACCTCGCGCTAGAAGAAACTCTACTCCTCGATACTTGAGCGATGTCGTACAAAACATCATTCCAACAGAAGGGTGAGAATTCACATAATTATCGAAATCATAAGATAATGTATAATTTAAGGCATATAAGCATAATCACAATTATTATTCTCACACTTCAAAAGTTTCATCAACATAGTATCACTCAAGCAACCATGCCATTCACAAGTGCATACTCACAATTATCATCACAACTCACCAATTTAACAATTCATATAACACACATAATCTCATATTGCAACCAAAGACACCATGTGACTCGATGCAAGACTCAAATGCAACTCATGCATGTGGTACCAATCACTTGTTATTATTTTTTGGTTTTTACATTAAACTGGGTCCGCTCTCTAGACCAATAACACACAAAAGCTCGTTGTCTAAGCTTTGAAACCCCGCTCTAGGTTTGGGACAAGTCACTAGCTCCCACGGAACTAACAAGCATTGCCTCTTGACACAAATGATGTGTGTGCAAATCAACAATCATATGCAATTAAGACCATACACCAATCTTAATATCCAAGTATATCTTCAATAATTCATCACACTTGAATTACCACACAATTGCACAATCAATCACATTTTCAAAATCAAGGCATTCTTATTTCTAACATCATCACCACAATTAGCAAGTAATCCACAAGTATCTATACAATTCAATCTCACTTCACAAATCGTACATCACCAATTAATTATAAAATATTTAATTCATCATCATTAATGAAATCAAATATTCATATGATAATTATAAAGAATTATCAATAATTAAATAACATGAATTATTATTATTATGCTACTAAAATAAGATATATGAATGAACTAACAAAATAATTATTAAATTAATACATAATTTATTAATTAATAAATCTAAGTTTTTGAGTCATATACATATATCATAGTTGCTATAGGACTTCATTAAAGAAAGAAAAATACTACATTTCCTAGTTTTGTCTTTAGCGCTACCGCGATGAAGTAAGGGGTACTTCAACCCTCATGGTTCTATACACTGCTGAAATGAGGTAAGGGGTACTTCACCTCATGGTTCTATGCCCTGCAGAAATGAGGTAAAGGGTACTTCACCCCCATGGTTCTATGCACTACAAAATGAGGGAAACATGGATAACACTACATTAAGTATTGCTCTGCTACAGTTATCAATATGTGATACTACTTTTCACTTAATTTTGGTTACCGCTACAGTAAAAGTGAAAATAGAAAGGGGAAAACACATTAATAATTACTCTCATGTGCGACTGCGCTATAGAATTGAACTCACAGGGTATTACTACATTCATTTCCTATTTGTTTCCCTAATTAATGCTACAGGACAAACATAGCTACAACATATTAAATCCATGAAACGAAGCATTGGAAGAACAACCACAAGAAATCAAGTTTTTTCCCAACAAAATCAACACTTTTGCTAGTAACAGACATCATTCAGTCTATAAAATTTTACTTAATCACAACTAAGAATGCCCAGATGGAAAATGAAGTCATAAAAATTAGGGGTTTCAACTGAAACATGTTTCTACCCATTAAACACTATCCAATAATCCCAATAATTATATAAAAACCCACCCTTACCTTGATTTCTTAAATTTCTTGAACTTTCTCTCTTCGTTCTTCTCTTCTTCTCCACTCTTCTTCTCTCCTCTATTCTCCTTTACCGACTTTCTATTCTATCTCTTATATCTCTTACTCCTTTTGTTAAACCCTAACAAAAGTCATTAACCTATTGGGCTCACTAACCCACTCTACCATTTACTATTCACACTCTCCAATAGGCCCAATTAATTAATCTAGCAATTTCATATATTATTCCACCAATAAAATAAATCACATAAATTAATTAATTCAAATAAATCAATTATTTCAAATAAGTCCCATAAATCAATTAATCCAAATAACTCAAATAAGTCAATTAATTTATATAAATCCAATAAATTAATTAATTCATTTAATTAAAATAAATCACATAATTCAATTAAATCAATTAGGCATCAAAATCACACGATTAACTAATTAATATAATAAATAAATAGTTACTAAAATTGGGGTGTTACAACTCTCCCCCACTTAAAAGATTTTCGTCCTCGAAAATTACCTCAAACGAACAACTCAGGATAAGACTCCCGACTCATACCAACAAAATGGCGTCCTACCCTCCTACCAAACAATGTCTCAAACAGTGCCATTCCAATACTCGAATGAAAATTGTTGTAAGTAAACTCAATCAAAGGCAAGTATTTATCCCAAGCTCCTCCATTTTCCAACACACAAGCTCCCGAAAGATCCTCAAGTGACTGAATTGTCCTCTCAGTATGACCATTTATCTGTGGATGATAAGAAGAACTCAAATGCAACTTCGTACCCAAAGCACTTTGCAAACTCTCCCAAAATCTTGAAGTAAACCTCGGTTCTCTATCTGACACAATGCTAGATAGAATACCATGCAAACTGACAATCCTCTCAATGTACAGCTTCGCTAACTTCTCCAACGGGTAATCTATTCTCATTGGAATAAAGTGAGCAGATTTTGTCAACCTATCCACAGTAACCCAAATGGCTTCACAATTACTCGCTGTTCTAGGTAAACCAGACACAAAATCCATTGACATGCTATCCCATTTCAACTCAGGAATAGATAACAGTTGCATCAAACCCGACGGTTTCTGATGTTCGATATTCGACTTCTGGCAAATCAAACAAGAATACACAAACTCTACAATATCCTTCTTCATACAAGGCCACCAAAATACTTTCCTCAAATCTTGATACATCTTAGTAGCACCGGGATGAATACTCAATCCACTACGATGCCCTTCCTCAAGAATACTCTTTTTCAGCTCAGCTACATCCGGAACACAAACTCTAGCACGACATCTCATGATACCATTCTCATCAATCCGAAAATCACCACCTTGTCCTTGATTGATCAAAGTCAACCGATCTACCAAACTCAAACCAGATTTCTGGCTTTCTCGAATCTCATCAAGAATGCCACTAGTAAGCTTCAACTTACCAAGCTTAACTCCATATGAAGTCTCTTCACAAACCAAACTCATATCACGAAATTGATCAATCATTTCTAACTCTTTTACCATCATCATCGACATATGCAAATAATTCATACTCAATGCATCAGCTACCACGTTTACTTTACCCTGATGGTAATTCAAACGAAAATCATAATCCTTCAGAAGTTCCAACCATCTCCTCTGCCTCGCATTCAATTCTTTCTGGTCAAAGAGATACTTCAAACTCTTATGATCACTAAATACCTCAAATCTCGAACCAAACAAATAATGCCTCCAAAGCTTCAACACAAACACAATAACGGCCAACTCCAAGTCATGCGTCAGATAATTCATTTCCTTCACTTTAAGTTGTCTTGAAGCATAAGCTACAACTTACTGATGTTGCATCAACACACCTCCTAAACCCATAAACAAAGCATCACATTACACAACAAATGGTTCTGCGGGATTCGACAAAATCAAAACAGGAGTTGTCGTCAACCTTCTCTTAAGCTCTTGAAAACTTTCCTCACACTTTGCACCCCAAACAAAAGCTTGACCCCCTCCTAGTCAGCTGTGTCAATGGCAAAGATAACTTGGCAAATCCTTCAATGAATTTACGATAATAACCTGCCAAACCAAGAAAACTTCTAATCTCAACAACTGATTTCGGAGCTTACCATTACGATATTGCTTCAATCTTCGACGGATTAACTACAATACCTCTACTTGAAATCACATGGCCAAGGAAACTCACTTTTTTGAACCAAAACTCCCACTTATAAAGTTTAGCATACAACTGCTTCTCTTTTAGCACAGATAACACAATCCTCAGGTGCTCAGCATGATCCTCTTTACTCTTCGAATAGATCAAAATATCATCAATGAGCACAACAAAAAATTTTCCAAATAAGGATGGAAAATCATGTTCATGTACTCCATAAATACACCCGGTGCATTAGTCACACCAAACGGCATCACAGAATACTCATAATGACCATATCTTATTCTAAAAGCAGTCTTCTGAATATCTTCAGCCTTCACATGAACCTGATGATACCCAGACCTCAAATCTATCTTACTGAACTCACTTGCACCAACCAACTGATCCATCATATTATCAATCCTCGGAAGTGGATATTTATTCTTAATAGTCACCTTGTTCAATTGTCTATAGTCCACACAAAGCCTCATAGAACCTTCTTTCTTCTTAAACAACAAAACTGGTGCACCCCACGGTGACATACTCGGACGAATAAACCATTTCTCAAGCGGATCTTCAAATTGACTCTTCAACTCTTTCACTTCCGATGCGAACATACAATATGGAGCCATCGATACCGGACTAGCTCTAGGAACTAAGTCGATCGTAAACTCCACCTCACGTCCCGACGGTAAATCACCTATCCTATCAGGAAAAACTTCTTGAAAGTCACAAACAATTGGCTAAGCACCAACTGCTCCACTTTCGCTAATACTCAAAGTTGCCATCAACAAAAACATCTTGGCACCATCTTGCACCGACTCATTCACTTGCTTAGCAGACATAAACAAGTCTCCTTCATTCTCAGGTTCAAGAAAAATAACCGTCTTATCACAACAATCTGTAAGCACTTGACTTAACTCCAAATAATTCACTACACACACCATATATGCTCGCAAGATACACCTATTCCATCCAACATGATCCCGTCTACTATCAACAAGAGATCAAGGGTGATTAGTTCCTTAATTTGTCAATAGACAGCTGGCAAGCATGATGGGGCATAAACCATCTTTACCAAACTTTAATAGCGTTCAACGACACACTGAGCCACCACTCCACACTTGAAGCATCTTGGAGAAGCACAAGTTTTCCCCCACTTGTTTCAATCCCACTCCTGCAGACAAAGGTCAGAAAAACAAACGTGTACCGACAATATTTTCACACACATGTCGCATACTAGGGAACAAACAACATTAGACAACCTGGCCGGATGGACCAACCTGCTCTGATACCACTGATGTAACACCCTTCTAAACCCCATGGATTAAATATAAATAATCAGAGTATTTATCATGCATCACAAATAAGGGTGTCACATATATTTTCAAAACATCACACAAACACCTGTCATGCTCAATAACACTTAAAATGAATTCAAGCTTTTCATACACTTTCACATCAGCATGTAGCAGCAGATTTACTTCAAATCATAATAGACATAATGAAAGTCTCATACTATCTCATTCATAATCAATACTTAGGCATAAAAGTAAATAGGTCATATAATTCAAATAACAATAACAGAATGAAGTAGATTACATAAAGTATCTCTCAAAACATGAATCGAAATGTTCCTAGTGTTACATGATCAGAGCACAACACGACCCAAAATAACTAAAAAAACTAAGACAAGCTACTCCAACGACTACCTCGCGCTAGAAGAAACTCTACTCCTCGGTACTTGAGCGATGTCATACAAAACACCATTCCAACAGAAGGGTGAGAATTCACATAATTATCGAAATCATAAGATAATGTATAAATTAAGGCATATAAGCATAATCACAATTATTATTCTCACACTTCAAAAGTTTCATCAACATAGTATCACTCAAGCAACCATGCCATTCACAAGTGCATACTCACATTTATCATCACAACTCACCAATTTAACAATTCATATAACACACATAATCTCATATTGCAACCAAAGACACCATGTGACTCGATGCAAGACTCAAATGCAACTCATGCATGTGGTACCAATCACTTGTTATTATTTTTCGGTTTTTACATTAAATCGGGTCCGCTCTCTAGACCAATAGAAAAGGGGAAAACACATTTATAATTACTCTCATGTGCTACTGCGCTATAGTATTGAACGCACAGGGTATTACTACATTCATTTCCTATTTGTTTCCCTAATTAATGCTACAGGACAAACATAGCTACAACATATTAAATCCATGAAACGAAGCATTGGAAGAACTGCCACAAAAAATGATGCTTTTCCCAACAAAATCAACACTTTTGCTAGTAACAGACATCATTCAGTCTACAAAATTTTACTCAATCACAACTCAGAATACCCAGATGAAAAATGAAGTCATAAAAATTAGGGGTTTCAACCTAAACATGTTTCTACCCATTAAACACTATCCAATAATCCCAATAATTATATAAAAACTCACCCTTACCTTGATTTCTTCAATTTCTTGAATTTTCTCTCTTGGTTCTTCTCTTCTTCTCCACTCTTCTTCTCTCCTCTATTCTCCTTTACCAACTTTATATTCTATCTCTTCTATCTCTTCTATCTCTTACTCCTTTTGTTAAACCCTAACAAAAGTCATTAACTTATTGGGCTCACTAACCAACTCTCCCATTTACTATTCACACTCTCCAATAGGCCCAATTAATTAATCTAGCAATTTCATATATTATTCCACCAATAAAATAAATCACATAAATTAATTAATTCAAATAAATCCAAATAAATCAATTATTTCAAATAAGTCCCATAAATCAATTAATCCAAATAACTCAAATAAATCAATTAATTTAGATAAGTCCAATAAATCAATTAATTCATTTAATTAAAATAAATCACATAATTCAATTAAATCAAGGGATAAATATACTTCAGCCCCTGCCAATGTAGCGAGTTTTGGTTTTACCCCCTGAAGTATTTTTTTTTTATCTCCCCCTCACCAAACCAAGATTCTATTTTCACTCCCCCCTATGCTGACTAGACGACGGAATCTGCACATGTGGCGACGGAATCTGCACATGTGGCATTTGCTGACTGGATAAATTTTGAATTATTTTTTTTTTACATTTTTTTTTTTTTTTTTTTTTTTTTTTAATTTTTTTTTAATTTTTTTTTTGTAATTTAAAAAAAATGAAAAATTAAAAATTAAATATAAAATAAATAAAAATAGTAAAAATAAAAATAAAATAAAATTATCCAGTCAGCAAATACCACATGTGCAGATTTCGTCGCCACATGTGCAGATTCCTTCGTCCAGTCAGCACATGGGGAGTGAAAATAGAATCTTGGTTTGGTGAAGGGGGGATAAAAAAAATACTTCAAGGGGGTAAAATCAAAACTCGCTACATTGGCAGGGGGTGACGTATATTTAACCCTTAAATCAATTAGGCATCAAAATCACACGATTAAATAATTAATATAATAAATAAATATTTGCTAAAATTGGGGTGTTACACCATCTCCACGAACAAAACAAAAGAGGTTCTTGACATCCTAAGACGATTGAACTACATTGCTCGGTTCATATCACACCTCATAGCCACTTGTGAACCTATACTTAAGTTACTCAAAAGGAATAAAGTCATTGAGTAGAATGAGAACTGCCAAAAATCCTTTGAAATGATCAAGCAATATTTACTGGAACCACCGATCTTGATACTGTGAGAACAAGTTTTGGTTCTGCAATATTAATCCTAAGTTTTGATGATATCAAACGAGTATATTTTGTATGAACAATTTTGTAAGACTAATGTTTGTTATTCTTGAGTATCTAACAAACATGTTATGCTTTCGTTAATTGGCGTAGACATGATGCTAAAAGAAAACACTCCAACTATACGTCAGACTCTGATACAATAAAAATAGAGAACACGTTCTGAAGATCTAAAGACAAAGGTTCTGATTGAACGAAGTCCAGATGTTGAAGGCTTATACTCTCTACTCAAGGTTCTGAAAGACCAAACCACAGTTTCTACTCATGCTTCAACCAAATACTATCTGAAGCCTCTGAAGAAATGGAGATAAAAGTTCTGAGTAAACAAGGTTCTGAAGACTTCGAAGGCGCTGCTCTGAGAAATCAAAAACTTGAAGGTCATAAGAACCAAGCTATGTTTTCCCTTCTCACTCACGCTCTCAGAAGTCTCTGAAGTTGAGAAGCCAAGAAGACTAAGCTACGAAGTACAACTGTACCACAATACAAAGCGAAGATATCTTGGTAACAGTGCAAACGGTACAAACGAAGATATTCTGACAAGACAGGACATAAAAGCTATTATCTATCCTCACGTCTTCGTCGTAGCCGCCAGCCTAGATAGCTATCATGATGACATTTCAACGGCTATTTTCTACACGGCTATATAAAGAAGCAAAGACTTGAAGAAAGAAACATACGAACGCAATTGCAAAAATACTTTATACTCTCTATCTTTCTTAAGTCATTCTGGTTATAACTTGTTTACATATTCAGCTTGTATAAGAAGCACATTTCTGTAAACTAAACTTGTTCAAACTTAGGTTTATATTCCTTAAGAAAGACCTGTAGGGTTGTATTTCTTGAGAAGTCTAAGAAGGGTTGTCTTAGAGGTTGTTCCTTGAGAAAGACCTATGAGGTTGTATTTCTTGAGAAGTCTAGAACTTGAGAGTTTTAGAGGTTGTAGTTAGTCACCAGCGTTTTGGCTAGTGCATTGTATTGACCTGATTGATTAGTGGATTAAGACCTCGATTGAGAGAGGCAAAATCACCTTGGCGGGTGGACTAGATTAACTTGAGTGTTTCTCAAGTGAACTAGTATAAACATACCGTGTTATCTCTTTCAGCCTTAACAAAGACTTTTATTCATTAACGAAAGAGTTTCAAGAGAGGAAGTTTTTATAAGAAACTATTTTTATTTTGAAAAACCAATTCAAACCCCCTTTTCTTGTGTTTTTCACACCTTGAATTGGCATCAGAGCTCCGATTCTAAGGTGATAAAAAGATTGAATTTTTATTAAACACTTAACAGTGTTTAGTACTGATCCAAGTGTGAAAAACAATGACTACACCACCTGTTGAGTCAAGTGTCATTGTAAATGAAAGAGATTCTTATAGTGTAAAACCTCATATCTTTGATGGAGAAAAATTTGACTATTGGAAAGATAGAATTGAAAGTTACTTTCTGTCTTTTGACTTAGATCTTTGGGATCTGGTAGTCGATGGCTACAGTCACCCTGTAGATCCTGAAGGCAAAAAGATTGCCAGAAGTGCATTCTCAGATGCGCAAAAGAAAACTTATAAGAATCACCACATAGCAAGAACGATTCTGTTAAATGTAATTTCATATACGGAATATGAAAAAATTACAAACAAAGAAACTGCAAAGTCTATCTTTGACTCTCTTCGTATGACTCACGAAGGCAATGCTCAAGTCAAGGAGACTAAGGCGCTTGCACTAATTCAAAAATATGAGGTCTTCAAAATGGAAGACGATGAATCTGTGGAAACCATGTTTTCAAGATTCCAGATGCTTGTTGCAGGACTTAGAGTTCTGGACAAAGGTTATTCCACAGCTGATCATGCCAAGAAAATTATCAGAAGTCTACCTGTCAAATGGAGACCAATGGTAACTGCCTTAAAACTAGCAAAGGATTTGAATAATATAAGTCTTGAGGAATTAATCAGTTCTTTAAGAAGAATTAATCAATTCTTTAAGAAGTCATGAGATAGAGCTTCAAGGAGATGAACCTCAGAAGAAAACTAAATCCATTGCTCTAAAGGCTAAGTCTGAAAAGAAAAAGGCGTATCAAGCAGAGGAAGAAGTGGAAGAATCTGAAGAAGATTCAGACGAAGACGATATATCTCTCATATCAAGGAAAATAAGTCAACTATGGAGGTACAAAAAGAATAAGTTCAGAGGACCAAGAAGAAGATTTGAGTCTACACATGGTCAAAGGAGAACCTATGGAAGAGACGTTACATGCTTTGAATGCAAAGAACCCAGACATATCAAAAATGATTGTCCAAAGTTTAAGAAAGATGAAAGACCTAAGAAAGCTAAAAAGGGTCTTATTGAAACCTGGGATGATTCAGAGTCAGAAGATGATTCTGATGGAGAACATGCCAATGTGGCATTCATGGCTAAAACCAACGACGTCCTATCAGAAGCATAACCATTAGATTCTGACGACGAAAGAGAGGTACTTTCTTCTTTATCCCGTTTTGAACTCGAAATAGGATTATCTAAACTTATGGAAAGATATCAAATCCTTCTAAGAAAACACAAAACTCTGAAAAAGACTTTTGTGATTCCTTCAGAAGATATTAATAAAAGCAAACAAACCATTTCTGAATTAAATGAAAAATTATTTTCCTTAGAAAAATCAAATGCTGCCTTAAAAAGTAAAGTCTCTAAGTTAGAAGAAGAAATCACTTCCAACATAACTAACAGTAATGAAGTAGTCAGGTATGATAGAGCTTTCCAACACTTTCTAGCTAAAAGCATAGATAGAAGCAAAATGGCTTCAATGATCTATGGAGTCAGCAGGAATGGTAATAGAGGTCTGGGATATTCAGGACCATCACAACCATATGATGAGACCAAGAATATCAAAATAATACCTCTGTCCAAACATTTTGTGCCCTCTGGCACTAACTTGAAATGTTCAGAACCAAAAGGTTCAAAATCTATTACTACACAGACACAAACACGAATGAAAACCTCGAAGCTTAAACGCTATGCACAAGTTCCACACTATTATTCTACTGTAAGAAAATCCATAGGTATCAGAACCTTTAGAAAGACTAATGTAAAAGGACCCACAAAATGGGTACCTAAGAATGAGATAGTTTATGTTGCAGATATCCTTAATGGCACCACTGAAACACCAGTCATGGTACCTGGACAGTGGATGCTCGCGACACATGACTGGAGAAAGGCATATGTTCCAAGATTTGAAACTTAAGCCTGGCGGCGTTGTCGGTTTCAGAGGAAATCAGAAAGGAAGAATTATTGGCCCCGGAACTGTTGGCAATGTTAAGCCTCCTTCCATTAACAATGTTTTGTTAGTTGAAGGTCTAATGCATAATCTATTGTCAATTAGTCAACTCAGTGACAATGGTTATGACGTTATTTTCAATCAAAAGGATGGATATGTCTTGTTCAACGGTAAGAGGAAGAACAATACTTACAAAATTAAATTTTCAGATTTAAAACATCAGAATGTAAAATGTCTTCTGTCTGTAAATGAAGAGCAATGGGTCTGGCACAGACGTCTTGGTCATGTCAGCTTGAGAAGAATCTCTAGGCTGAACAAGCTAGGACTTGTCAGAGGACTGCCAAATCTGAAGTACTCTTCAGATGCTCATTGTGAAGCATGTCAGAAAGGCAAGTTTTCAAAAACTTCTTTTAAAGCAAAGAATATTGTCTCTACCTCTAGACCATTAGAACTTCTTCACATTGGTCTTTTTGGACAAGTGAAAACTGCCTCTATCAATGGAAAGAAATACGGACTAGTCATCGTTGATGATTACAGTCGTTGGACATGGGTAAAATTCTTAAAGCACAAGGATGAGTTACATTCTATGTTTGCTTCCTTCTGCACTCAAGTACAAAACGAGAAAAACTGCAAAATAGTGAAAGTCAGAAGTGATCATGGTGGAGAATTTGAAAACAAAGATTTTGAAGAACTTTTTGATTCACATGGAATATCTCATGATTTTTCTTGTCCTAGAACTCCACAACAAAATGGAGTTGTAGAAAGAAAAAACAGAACTTTACAAGAAATGGCTCGCACCATGATCCAAGAAACTGACATGGAAAAGCATTTTTGGGCAGAAGCAATCAACACAACATGTTATATTCAGAATAGAATCTCTATAAGACCTATTTTGAATAAAACTCCTTATGAATTGTGGAAGAATAAAATTCCCAACATTTCTTACTTTCATCCATTTGGATGTGTTTGTTTTATGTTAAACACTAAAGAGAATCTTGGCAAGTTTGATTCCAAAGCACAGAAGTGTCTGCTGTTAGGATACTCTGAACACTCAAAAGGCTACAGAGTATATAACACAGAATCACGAATTGTGGAAGAATCAATTCATGTGAGATTCGATGATAAGCTTGGCCCTGAAAAGTCAAAGCTAGTTGAAAAGCTTGCAGGTTTAGAAACCAGCTTCTGATAACCCAAAGAAAAGACAGAAGAAGTTAAAGATCAAGAAGATCCTACTCTGGACACTCTTGATGAAACCCCAAATAGTCCACATCAAAAGAAAAGAAGAATGTCAGCCTCACATCCCGAGGAACTGATTCTGGGTAGCAAGGACGCTTCGGTCAGAACCAGATCAGCCTTCAAACCAACAGAAGAAACAATTTTAGGATTAGTGTCGTTAATTGAACTAACAACAGTTGATGAAGCTCTCATGGATAAAGACTGGGTTATGGCTATGGAAGAAGAACTTAATCAATTTTCAAAGAATGATGTGTGGGATCTAGTTCCGAAACCTAAAGATGTTCATATAATAGGAACCAAGTGGGTATTCAAAAACAAGCTAAATGAAAAGGGAGAAGTTGTCAGAAACAAGGCACGACTTGTTTCTCAAGGTTACAGTCAACAAGAAGGAATAAATTACAACAAAACCTTTGCTCCAGTCGCTAGACTTGAAGCAATACGATTATTAATCTCCTTCTCAGTTAATCATAACACCACTCTATATCAGATGGATGTTAAGAGTGCATTCCTAAATGGCTATATATCAGAAGAAGTTTATGTCAAACAACCTCCTGGTTTTGAAAATTCAGAAAAATCAGATTTTGTTTTTAAACTTAAAAAGTCTCTCTATGGTCTGAAGCAAGCTCCGAGAGCTTGGTACGACAAATTGAGTAAATTTCTGTTAGAAAACAATTTCACCAGAGGAAAGGTTGACACTACTCTTTTCTGCAAAACGTTTAAGAATGATATTCTTATAGTTCAAATATATGTTGATGATATTATTTTTGGTTTTGCTAATCCTTCTTTATGCGAAGAATTTTCAAAGTTAATGCAAGCAGAATTCAAAATGAGTCTGATGGGCGAGTTGAAGTTCTTCCTGGGAATTCAAATTGATCAGAAACCAGAAGCAACTTACATTAATCAAAGTAAGTACACTAAAGAACTTCTAAAGAAATTCAACATGATGGAGTGCAATACAGCAAAAACCCCAATACATCCAACGTGTGTCATGGGGAAAGAAGAAACAGAAGATAAGGTTTGTCAGAAGCTCTATCGTGGTATGATAGGCTCTCTCTTGTATCTAACTGCTTCTAGACCTGATATATTATTCAGTGTACACTTATGTACTTATTTCCAATCAGATCCTAGAGAACCTCACTTAACTGCTGTTAAACGAATTCTGAGGTATCTGAAGGGAACAACTAACCTTAGCTTGATGTATGAGAAAACATCAGAGTACACTCTTTCTGGTTACTGCGATGTAGGCTATGCTGGAGACAGATTGTAAAGAAAGAGCACATCTGGTAACTGTCAGTTCCTAGGGAACAACCTAATCTCATGGTCAAGCAAGAGACAATCTACACTTGCTCTCTCAACAGCAGAAGCAGAATACATATCAGCTTCCTTATGCAGTACGCAGATGTTATGGATGAAAAATCAGCTGGAAGACTATCAGATATACGAGAGTAACATTCCTATCTTCTGTGATAATAATGCTGCTATTTTTTTAAGTAAAAATCCAATTCTACATTCTAGGGCTAAACGCATCGAAATAAAACATCATTTTATCAGAGACAATGTTCAGAAGGGAACCTTATGTTTAAAATTCATTGACACAGACCATCAATGGGCTGATATTTTTACAAAACCCTTGGCTGAAGATATATTTCAAATTATTTTAAAACATCTGAAAATGGACTACTGTCAAAAGTAAGATTGCATCAGAACCAAATGTGTTTAGTCAGAGGGAATGTCTATCTTAAAATCTTCAGAACTACCTTTTAAACGTATTTTAGGTCTGATGAAATTTTTGTCATCCAATCATCATGACGTGTCATTTAATTTGAAAGTAATTTCTGTATATGATTTGGTTATATCTAAATCATTTATTTTATCCAAATCAAATTAACAGTATTTTTCTTGAGGTTAACTTAAAATATTATTAAATTCATTCATTAATCCCCTGTACGGTGTCTATCTCCTTTAGTTTTCAAAAACATTCCTATTTCCACTCTCACTCGAATAGGAACCCTAAAATCCTAAATCAACTCTCTCTCTCTCTCTCTCTCTCTCTCTCTCTCTCTCTTTCAATCACTCATTCATTATTCTCTTCCTCTCCGATCTCAACTATCATTATGATGACCTCCATTCAACAAGAAATTGTTCGCTTCTCCGAGGAATTTGAAGCTTCACTGAATCCCTCTCAAGAGTTACCATCCTCATCTATCGCAACCTCTACAACCACCGCAAACATCGCAACCACCACAACTATCGCGTCATCACCTCTTCCAACTATAGATGCAAACCATGTGACCCAGAGAACTCAATCAGTTACTTGCGTGATACATGCAGATAAACTGACCGTTCTTAAAGAACTTGATGTCGACTTCGATAATCTTCGTGATAATGGGTTTAACCTAGTTGACCAACTAAACGTTCAAGGATGGTAAAGTTACTTTGACAGACTAAGAGGTCCTACCTATGAAGACCTAGTTAAGGAATTCTTGAGGCAAGCTGAAACAGACGACATTCATGTTGTCTCTTTTGTTATGAATCAAAAGATAATTATCACTGAAAAATCTATTTCAGATTTGCCAGGAATGAAGTTCTTAGAAGGAAAAAAGGTCTATGGAAAGACAGAAAAATCTGACTCTGTCATCAACAAAGTAATCTTCAAAAATTGTCAGTCTGGATCAACAGAATACAAGAGCAAGGACTTGCGTGATAATTTAAGAATATGACGTAAGATTATCCTTGGATGCATCAATCCAAGACCTTCAAAGAGTGCTACAGATTTCTTAAACGCAAATCAAAAGTACATGCTGTACTACTTGCACAAGAATGAGAAAATGTGTCTACCGTCCATTCTATTCTACTATCTAAGGGATATGGTGTGCAAAACAAGGACAACAGCCACACCTGAATGAAAGATTGTACACTACATTCCTTTTGGAAGACTTCTCTCTAATATATTTGTTGAAAGTGGACTAGTGGAGTATCTAGTAAATGAAGCCAAATATACAGAATACCTAGCAACAAGCATAGGAGAAACCCTCAATGCTTTGAACCTTAAGCACATGAAAATGATCACGAATATTGAAGTGAAACCGTTGTCTATCTCTCACGACACTGTAATAAAAAACAGACATCCAGTAACGAACTACCCTATCTATCATAGAGGAGATCATATAGACACAGTAATTTCGTTCGTTGCTTTAAATGAGAGAAGAAGGACATGATATGTCAGGCTTCAGAATTAAAGATGTTGCTCCTAAACCAAAATATATTACTAGGAGGAAGAGGAAGCAAACTGAAGAAGATCCTGAGTCTAAAAAGAAGAAAAAGGATGATAAAGGTGAAACATCTAAGACCTCCAGACTGGAGTCTCTTCTTCTTGAGAAAATCAGTAAGTCTGCTATCAATTCCTCTAATTCAATGATTGTCACTAACCCTATTAATACACCATCACTATCTCAAACTATCTTCATTCCTACCTCCAATCCACAAGTGAAGTTTAAAACACCATCTTTTTCACTTCCACCTCCAACTACTACTATCCAATCATCACCTAACTCATCAATCAGTACACCTATCTCGTCTGAAGCTATTCCTACCTACACCTTGACAATAACCGCTTCAACCATTCAGCCAAATGAACAAGATTCTATGAATCTCATCTCTGAATCTCAGGTCCTCAGCACTGAGTCTAGCTCTGAAGAAACCATTTCTGAAACTCTAGAGATTGTTCAATCTGAATCACTCACTCCAGAAGTATCATCTCCTGCTGATCAACCAACAACTGAACATGCTCCTTCTGAAATGTTTCATCTCAGCCAGCATCATCTGAAACTATTTCTGCTAAGTCCGACCTTGCTTTGATCATCTATGACATACTTGTCCCAATAACTTTTGAAGAGTGCGCAAGTCAATTTCGTGACAAAGCATTAAAGAAGTTTGCAAAATTAAGAGCAGAAATCAACATAAGCACCAAACCTATGGAGCTTAAAAATTCTTTTCAAACCTTCCAGAAATGGCTGGATTCTGAAATTGTAAGTTGTTCAGACGACACTATAACTGCTGGACTTCAGTTGGTAAAAGAAAGAGCAGAAACTGAAGAGCGGATCAGGGAACTCAAGCTCTTAGCTGCAAAACAGAAAGAAGCTGAAGAAAAAGCTGCTGGAAAGGCAAGACTTCTTGCAGAAAAGGCTGCCGAAGAAGCAACAATGGCGCAAGAGGCTAAAGCTATGGAAAAAGCCAACCAAGATGTTGTAGTTGCTTCCTCATCTGATCCTGCTGTGCAGCATTTGGAGAACGCAATTAAAGAAATCAGGGAAGAACAACAAATATTCAGAAACAATTTTGAGGAACAAAAGACTATCAATGCAAACGTCCAGAGCATGCTTCAAAATATTTGGGACAAGATTTCTTCTGGAAACACCTAAGCTTGTTTATGCCTCTTTTCGTTTTAGACTTTTAAGTTTTTCGTTTTTCACCCTTGGACCACTAATATTTTTTATCATGACAAAAAGGGGGGAGAAGTAATGAATGTGATATTTTGATTCTATAGTCAATCTCTGAAAAACAATGTTGTTTACATGCTAACAGATAAACTGTTATTTCTATTAGATTGTCTTTCTTTTCAGAAATCCTCAGAAACTCAGAACTCTGCTGAAGAAACTAAAAGTCAAGACTATGATGATAGTATTTGAATAGGTAAAATCAGGGGGAGTCAATCCATATAAATTCATCGAGTCTAAGAATCAGGGGGAGTACTTCATATGAAGGATAAGCATTCCTTAAAAATCTTTATTATCCCTGCATTATGTGTCAAAATTGTGTCATCAAAATACATAGTTTTGTCATCATCAAAAAGGGGGGAGATTGTGAGAACAAGTTTTGATTCTGCAATATTAATCCTAAGTTTTGATGATATCAAACGAGTATATTTTGGATGAACAAACAGGTTATGCTTTTGTTAATTGGCGTAGACATGATGCTAAAAGAAAACACTCCAACTATACGTCAGACTCTGATACAATACAAATAGAGAACAAGTTCTGAAGATCTGAAGACAAAGGTTCTCATTGAACGAAGTCCAGATGTTGAAGGCTTATACTCTCTATTCAAGATTCTGAAAGACCAAACCACAGTTTCTACTCATGCTTCAACCAAATATTATCTGAAGCCTCTGAAGAAATGGAGATAAAAGTTCTGAGTAAACAAGGTTCTGAAGACTTCGAAGGCGCTGCTCTGAGAAATTAAAAACTTGAAGGTCGTAAGAACCAAGCTATGTTTTCCCTTCTCACTCACGCTCTCAGAAGTCTCTGAAGTTGAGAAGCTAAGAAGACTAAGCTATGAAGTACAGCTGTACCACAATACAAAGCGAAGATATCTTGGTAACAGTGCAAACGGTACAAATGAAGATATTCTGACAAGACCGGACGCAAAAGCTATTATCTGTCCTCACGTCTTCGTCGTAGCCGCCAGCCTAGATAGCTATCATGATGACATTTCAACGGCTATTTTCTACACGGATATATAAAGAAGCAAAGACTTGAAGAAAGAAACACACGAACGCAATTGCAAAAATACTTTCTACTCTCTATCTTTCTTAAGTCATTCTGGTTATAACTTGTTTACATATTCAGCTTGTATAAGAAGCACATTTCTATAAACTAAACTTGTTCAAACTTAGGTTTGTGTTCCTTAAGAAAGACCTGTAGGGTTGTATTTCTTGAGAAGTCTAAGAAGGGTTGTCTTAGAGGTTGTTCCTTAAGAAAGACTTGTGAGGTTGTATTTCTTGAGAAGTCTAGAACTTGAGAGTTTTAGAGGTTGTAGTTAGTCACCAGCGTTTTGGCTAGTGCATTGTATTGACCTGATTAATTAGTGGATTAAGACCTCGATTGAGAGAGGCAAAATCATCTTGGCGGGTGGACTAGATTAACTTGAGTGTTTCTCAAGTGAACTAGTATAAACATATCGTGTTATCTCTTTCAGCCTTAACAAAGACTTTTATTCATTAACGAAAGAGTTTCAAGAGAAGAAATTTTTATAAGAAACTATTTTTATTTTGAAAAACCAATTCAAACACCCATTTCTTGTGTTTTTCACACCTTCAGATACCAACCCTTCCAGGAAAGCCACTCATTATGTACTTGACAATGTTTGATGGAGCTATGGGTTGCGTCTTAGGCTAACATGACGAAACAGCTCGAAAAGAGCACGATATTTACTACTTAAGCAAGAAGTTCACCGTCTATAAGACCCGTGATTCACTACTTGAGAAGACTTGGTGTGCACTTACTTGGGCTACTAAATGCTTGAGACATCACATGTTAACTCACACCACGTGGTTAATAGCAAGAATGGATCCCTTGAAGTACATCTTTGAGAAACCCACTCTCACAGGAAGAATCGCTCAATGGCAACTGTTGTCATCCGAGTATGACATCCGGTACATTACACAAAAGGCCATCAAAGGAAATATATTGGCATATCACCTTGCCCATCAATCAATGGAAGAATATCATCCTATGAAGTTTTACTTCCCAGACGAAGACGTTATGTCATGGTCATAAAAGAGGATGACACCCCGATTTTAGATGAAGGACCTGGACCAGGGGTACGATGGACACTTATGTTCGATGGTCCTTCAAATACTCTTGGACATGGAATTGGGGCGGTTCTGACGTCTCCAAAGAACTATTATATACCCTTCATCTAAAGATTGGGCTTCAACTATACCAACAATATCGTTGTGCATGAAGCTTTCATCCCAGGGTTAGAAGTATTTATTGAATTAAGAATTAAGTTCCTTAAAGTATATGGAGATTCGGCCTTGGGTATACACCAATTCAACAATGATTAGGACATACGACATCCTAAGCTGATTCCATATCGAGATCTTGTGTTGACTAGCAACTGAGTTTGAGAAGATCACTTGCTTACATTCCCCAAGAAGATAATCAAGTGGCAGATGCATTGGCAACTTTATCATCCACGTTCAAAGTAATTTGGCCCAATCAGGCGTCTTGCATAACAATCAGACACTTTGTGGAACCTGCACATTGCTTCGCAGCCGAAGCAGAACTTGATAATAAGCCTTGGTTCTATGACATCAAGAGGTATTTAGAAAAATGATAATATCCAGAAAATGCCTCGGTGATAGACAAGCGAACTATAAGAAGGCTAGCAGAGAAGTTCTTATTAAATGGGGATGTGTTAAATAAAGAGAATTATGACATGGTCTTGCTTAGATGCGTGGATAGACAAGAAGCAGACATGCTCATCAAAGAAGTCCATGAGGGGCCTTTTGGGACTCATGCAAATGGACATGCTATGGAAAAGAAGATTTTGAGGGCAGGTTAGTAATGATTGACAATGGAAATTGTCTGTTACCATTATCCTAAGACGTGCCACAAATGCTAGATATATGCTAAAAAAGTACAAGTACCACAAACTCCCTTGAATGCCTGTTGAAAGAGTATCAGTGTGGGTTTTTTTATCGTATTCTATGGGATTGTGTGATATTACCGCCATTCTAGAATTGGAATCGTTTTAAACATAGAACATATAAAGTGGTTAGCTTGATTTTGTATCGCAATGATCGCATAAAAATTACAATCAACGGTAAAAAGTTTCGGTTTTAATCGATTGGTAAAAGCATGTCAAGATTAGAGTTCGCTAATCCTTTTTATACGTATCCGATTAATCAAGCATATGAACTTAGTTTCGATCAATACAATTGTGTATCCTCGTGAATCCGTTTATGTCTAAAGCGACTTCGTGAGTATTATTGTTTAAATCGTTAGACGATGTCTCAACCCAACAATCGAAACAATAAACATTAAGATAAATACAAAGCAAATATTAACTCCCAAATCTATGTCTAGAGTTTGGTTGTTAATAGATGAAGACATTAGATCAAGATTTGGAAAATCTATGTCTAGAGTGATTCAAACTATAAATACAACATTAAAATCAAACAACTTCATCATATATTGATCATCAACCTTGTTCATATACAAAAGATCAAAAGAAATACCTATAAGCAAGATTAACTACCTCTAATCTAGACACAAAGGTGTTTAGCTACCCATCACCATGGTAGCTTGCTTCACAAGTATCAGGAGGAGATGAAAAAGCATCTAAGTCGAATAATTAAGATCGGATGCAAATCAAGCTTCTCAATGTAAAATATCACTCTTGGATGATGAAAATTCAGAAAACTAGGTTGTGGTGTGTAAAAATGGGTTATGATCCCCAAAAATGACCAAAAGTGCTTAAATATAACATTTAGAATCTGTCATGTCGCACTGCGAAGAGTTTATTCGCCTAGCGAACATTAAAATAGGCACCTGATGTGCCTCAATAGAGTTAAACCGCCTCTGAGATATTTCAGAAGTTCGCAGTGCGAATGATTATTTGCCTAGCAAACTATTCGCCTACAAGTTCGCACAGCAAACTTAGGTCCATTTAGCTACTGCTTATTTTCTAAGATGCTTTAACAGGTCTTCGCTGGAGCGTTGCCACAGCGAACCTTCGGTGGCTTGTTTGCACAGCGAACTTAGGGGCCTTTTACTACTGCCTCAAATCTGGGAGCCTTCGCTGGCAACTCGCCAGTTGTTCGCCCAGCGAACATTCGCTAGCAAGTTCACCTAGCGAACTTACTGAATTTCTTCCCTTCCTTTGGCAACTTGAATCACTTTCCTTGTGTCTTATTCTTTGATGACTTAATGCCTTTTTTTGCATAATAACACACAAATTACAAGTACCAAAGGTATTTTCACATAATTTGAAGAATGGAAACTTCCAAGTAAAAATTCCAATAAATCAACATAAAAGAGTTGAAAATGCCAAGTATAAATGAGAAATTTAAGGCATGATTGACATCTAACAAACTCTCCCCAACTAACTCTTTGCTTGTTCTTAAGCAAAGTATGCCTCTCATTGAAAACAAGAGGATTTTCTCAAGCATTTAACTCAACCAAGAAAAGATTTAAGGCTCAAATAAACAACAAATGTAAACAAGCAATGATTACAAATTCCTAGAATCCAACAATGCAAAAGAAATTAATTATTAAACAAATATCAAAAAATGTTGCAAGTAACAACTAAACTATCATGCTCATATCACTCTAACACTCCTCTTCGAAAAAGAATTAAAGGAAATACGCGCTTACAAACGCAGGGCGATTTCGCTCATCTGACAAATGATGCAAATACAAACCAATTTATACAATATCTAAACGATTAACAAAGAAATCATGGAAGCAAAATGATCACCAAGGGCTTTTAAAGTTGTAGCTTGGTCGGGTTTACAATAAAGGGACATTTCTAAAGGTCATTGAATCGAAATTTCTAATGCAAAAGAACATTCACTATACAAGGTATTTACATATCTCAACTTCATTCAACATTTTCATTCCTCTATCACAAACCTTCTCAAACTTGCTTATGCACAATTATTTTGGTCTCTATTTTCCTCTTTCAAGCAAGCATTCTTTTTATTTGTTTTTCACATTCATATTCACATATTTTCTTTTTCTTTTTATGCTTGCTTGAAAATTTTCAAAAGTTTTAGCAACCTACCATTCTTCTTTTTCATTCTCCACAACTTATTTTCAACCAAACCTTAAGTGAATGCTCCTTGCTTTTTAAGGCAAGGAAATCAATGAAAACAAAGTTCAAAGGTTCAAGAAGAAAATTTTTTAGAATCTCTCTAAATTCAATGATGAACTAAATTTTCAAATTATGTACATACACAAGGTTCATCACTAAAACGAGATCTAAACTGTTTAGGCTCAAAGGGCTAACGAATACTCACTACTCACAGGTAAATTACTGTTCAGAAATGGTTGTGCTCATTATCAACAAATGCCATGATCATTTCTAATTCTTCCACAAAATCAAACAAATCATAAGATAAAGCATGAATCAAAAGTACAAAACAAAATTTATTAGCCATCCTATGCATTTAGTAGAAACTGGAGGTTTCTCACCATTTTGGCTTTTGGACCTAAGTGATATAAGCATTCAACAAAGTTGCAACAAGAAACAAAATTATATTTGTACAAAGAAAAGAAGTTCTTAAACATTCTACATTCAAGAAAGAGGTAACCATGTACCTTGACAATATTTACATGCTTAAATACTATCATTGTCATCCAAACTTGGAAGAATCTTCCTTGATGAACTATCATCACCAACCTAGAAATTCTTACATTTCAACACCAAAAATGGAAACATTAAAATTTCCACAAGCATACTAACAATACACAATAATAAGCATACCAACAATAACACTTTAAGAGTTGAACATTCCTAACTAAAGAATTCAACTCTTAACAACATAAAAAAAAACTAAAGTAAAAACACAAGCTGAACATTTGCAACTGAAAAATTCAACTAAATAACAAAAATAATAATATGCCATGCGTATAAACACCAACAAAAGTATTTGTACCCCCAAAATGGTACATAGTACAATAATATCCAAAATGCTCCACAAATGTGGATAAAGTACAACAAGCGATAATACAATAATCATAAATATCCAACAATGATCAAATGCAAACAGAAACTTCACTTTGTAGACCAAAGGAAGTTGCATAGGATCATTGCTCAAAATGACGTAAAAAAAAGAACTAGTCCTCCTCGGACTCAGTCTCGTCCAACTCGACCTCATCACCAGAACCAGACACCTCCACCTCCGGCCTCCTCAGCAACATCCTCATGACCTACATCTACCCCCTTGCCAAACTGTGGCATGTCCTCAGGCCATGCAACATGTGCTAGGAGTTTCTCCCTAGACATCATCAAGTGCTCCATTGTGGGTTCCCTATATTGTAGCTGAAGTACCTGCATAGAGTCATGCAAGTCAATCATGGTGCACTGAGTCACCGCAATCCAATCTCAGTTATAACTGCATACATCCCTCTGAAAGGGGCAAAACCATGAGAGTCTGCCAAGCCTGAACCAGATGTACCGCCAGCATCCGTACCGGCGCTAGAAGTCTAGCCTCCCTTCCATCCTTTTGGCCTACAGAACTTGTCCACATAATGGTCATCAATAGTGGCAGGAACCGTCACCTGACGATGGGAGGGTACTTTCACCCTCGCATGCACATAAAGCGCCATAATCAAGCAAGGAAAAACTAAAGGACAATTCTTCCTAGATCCGGAACCAAGTCCACTTTCAACTACTGCACGCATCTCGTCCGCAATGATTCGGGCCACATCAATCTGAACATTTTTTAGAATACTATGGACAAGGTGGGCAATGGGAATAGTCACAATAGAGGTGTGCGACTTTGGCTTAATATTGGTCAAAACCAACAACACAATAAGTTGGGCCAAAGGACGCATGTCCTCCCTGTGATACCTCCTAGGAACCCCAGATGGGTTCAACTCAACAGTCTTTCCTTCCAGTAACAAATCACGAGTAATCTTATCCGTATCTCGATGCAATCTCAAAGTATGGTAATAAGAATCAATCTGATTCTCTCCTAAAGTCAAAGGTTACCTAGAACCGTGTTGATTGTGTCGCGATCAAACTTTACCTCTCGACCACAAACAAAAGTGGTCCATGTGAAAACCTCATCATCATTCGGAAGTGTGTTTGCGTAGAACTCTCGAACTAGCTCCACATTATAACTATCACCAGGTGTGATTAATTTCCCCCACTTCTTGCTATCCAAGATTCCCGCTACCGCCCGATAGGATCCTTGTGGGTTTAGGTTGAAACGCTTTTCGGGCAGGATGCTCCTCCTCTCAAGCGTGAGGTATCGAGCAGCTTGCTTTGGTCCTTTAAATCGTTCCGAATCAAATTGGATTGGGTTCGGACGTGATGTGCTTCCGACTTTTCGTTTCTTGGAAGGAATGATCTTAGGAGCCATATGCAAAACCATCAAACAAAACAAACCAACCAATACACAATTTTTATTCGCAAGGAAACAAAACAATTATCATCAGAATCAGAAATTATCATCACAAAAAAAATTTGAAAAATCTGCTTTGTTCGCAGGGCGAAGCCCTGGCTAACACTCACCCCAGATTCGCCAGGCGAAGTTCTGGCAGATATTCGTCCCAGGTTCGCAAGGCAAACTAATGGCAAACCCTACGGATTTCTGATTCTGCAGGTCCTACCTACACTTAAATTAACAACATTTCTACCACATGCAACAACTATTCCTACTAAATGTTAATAACCAGTTGCAAAAACACATAATCAACAAGAATAGCACATGCATTGGTAACATTTCAACCTAGAATAAAGTTTTTGATTTATGTTCTACACTAACCTTAACCACATGTTACTATGAAAAATTAAAAGAGAGAATGAAATCAAACTTGTGATATTGAAGATTTGTTTGGAAAAATAGTAAGAGGTTGCAGAGTTATCAAAATGCTCGTGAGAGTTGTGAGAGTGAAAGTAACAATGTTTGTGAGTTTGTGAAGTGAGTGGCAAGTGAAGTGGTGTAGGGTTTCCTCACAAAGTCTGAAGAATGGGTCATGGGCCCTAACATCTGGCACACCCACTTCTTTTTTACACTTTTTTAAGAGATGTGGCAGCAGACATATTAAGTTTGTCTCGCTACGTTCGCCGTGCGAACTGGCCAATGAATGCTCGCTCCAGGTTCGTAGTGCGAACTTTCCAGCAAAGCTGACAGAAGTTTGATAATTTTTTTGTCTGCTAGCACATCCCTCACACTCATTCTAAACACTTATAATACATAAAAATAGTAAAAATGTAGGAATACTTACAATGTTGGGGTGCCTCCCAACTAGCGCTTTGTTTAACGTCGTTTGAGCTCGACAGTCCAGAGGCATGAAACCTCGAAACTAAAAGCTCATGGATTAGCTTCCGAGAAAAACACTCCAACAGAAAAAAATTCAACCATTATCATGACCTGCTCTTGATCCTCTTTTCTTTAAGAAGGAAAAGTCCCAACACAATTTCATCATTTCCGATTTAGCGTCTTCATTCTTCTTTTTCCGTAAAGCCTTTCTTGCAAAATCTTTTTCCTTATGTGTGTCTTCTTCCACTTGACTTGAATACATCACTACTTTGAAGAGTGTGAAACATGCTTCTTCCTCTCTTCCACTAGACTTAATCCTCACCTTCATGATGCCTTTATCAATATCTACCAACATTTTTGCGGTTTTCATGAAGGGTCTTCCAAGGATTTTTGGAGTATCCTCATCTTCGTCCATATCGATGACCACAAAATCAACTGGAAACAATAATTTATCCACTTTTAACAACACATCCTCCACAACACCATGAGGACGAGTCCTTGACTTGTCCGTAAGTTGCAAAGTCATGGTGGTTGATTTCACATCCATGTTCTCAAGTCTTTTGACCATGGACAAAGGAATTAAATTGATGCTAGCACCCATGTCGATCAAAGCTTTACATTTAAACTCATTAACTATAGTGATAGGTAAAGCTACTCTTCCCAAATCTTTTTTCTTTCGCGGAAGTATACTTTGAACAACGACACTACAATTAGCATTGAGATCAACGTTTTCCTTATCCGTGTGCTTCTTTTTTTCGTAAGTATGTCCTTCATAAATTTGGCATACTTAGGCATTTGTTCGAGAGCCTCAGAGAAAGGAATGGTTACTTGCAACCAACTAAATAAGTCCAAGAATCTCGCATAATGCCTATCATTTTATTTTTTCTTAGGAGCAAGAGGATATGGTAACCTTCTTTGTAAAATTTCTCTCTCATACTCCTTTCTTTTTATCTCTTTTTTCTTCTTCTCCTCTACATCATTTTTTTCAACTTCAACCTCTCCATCATTTTTTTCAACTTCCTCCTGTACAATCTCATTCTCCTTTTCTACTACCACCTCATTTTCAACTTCTCCACCTATTTTTCTTCCACTTCTTGTAAAAATGGCCTTGCAATGTTCCTTTGGGTTTATTTGAGTGTTAGCGGAAAAGGATGACCCCGGTTGTTGCTCGGCTAATTGCTTCGCAAGTTGCCCAACTTGAGATTCAAGATTCTTAATTGAAGCTTCCGTACTCTTTTGGGTGGCCGTTGACAATTGCATAAATTGAGTGAAAGTATCTTCCATCTTTGAACTTCCATCTTGATCGTGTGTTGGTTAATAAGGATTTTGATGGTAACCTTGTTGATATCCCGGATTAATCCCTCTTGGTTGGTAACCTTGGTTGTTTTGGTAAGGTTGTTGAGTATTTTGGTAAAGTGGTCTTCCTTGATAGCCTTGATTTGGATTTCCAGCATAATTCACTTCTTCCACTACCGGAGGACAATACCCGGTAGGGTGATCTCCTCTGCATAATTCATATGCAGCTACCTGAACACTCTTGCTTGGCAATTCTTGCATCTCTTTTAGTTGTTGTGGAAGCTTTGACATTTGTTGAGTCAACAACTCCACTTGTTGGGATAACAATTTGTTTTGAGCAAGAATCGCATCACTGGTTCCCAATTCAAGTATTCTCGGTTTCTTTTGCGTTGTACCACAATTATGATTCCCTTGATGATCGTTGAGTTCCATCTTATCAATGATATAAATTGCTTCCTCGACGCTTTTGGTCATTAAAGAACCGCCCGAAGTAGCATCCAACAAGGTCTTGTGAACCGGTTGGAGACCATTTCTAAATATGTGCACTTGTGTAAGTTCATCAAAACTGTGACCCTTTTATTTTCTTAGTATGGATTTGAATCTCTCCCAAGCTTCGTTGAGAGATTCATTTCCACCTTGAGAGAAAACCGCAATTGCCGTTTTTGCCTCCATGAACCGATTATGTGGGAAAAATCGTTCTAGGAATTTTTCTTCTAACACATTCCAATTCGTCATAATCACAATAGATTGATCAAGATACCATTCCTTCGCCTTCCCGATTAAGGAATGAGGAAATAGTCTCTTGAACAATGACTCCTCTTCAGCTTCAGGCGCTCCCGTTGCACCCGCAATTTTGTAAAATTTTGTGAGATGAGTGAAGGGATCCTCATGATCCATACCGGTGAAAGGATTTTGGTATAGAAGAGAAAGAATTCTAATCTTCATCTCAGAGTGCCTCCCATTGTGGTCATTGGGCGTAAACTGAGTCGTGTGCCTCAGACTGTTAGTGCATGGTGTTGAAGCAGATGGTGGTGGTGGTGCTGCCATGCTTGGAGTAAACTGCGGTGTTGGTGTAGAAATAGAACTTTCTCCTCTCTCTCTTCTTTATTTGGCAAGTTACCTCCTCCATCTAGTTTTACTATTCAACTTACGTGCAGTTCTCTCAATCTCAGGATCGAAAAAAAGTTGATCTGCGGGTAACTTTCCTCGTATAAACAGGGTCTGCAAAACTTAACCAAACAAATTAAGAAGCTCAAGAAAAAGTAACTGAGATAAATAAAATTTAAAATGTATCAACTATTGCAATGCTTGCAATATCAAACAACAATCCCCGACAACAACGCCATTTTGTTGAAAGAGTATCAGTGTGGGTTTTTGTTATCGTATCCGTAGGGATTGTATGATATTACCGCCATTCTACAATTGGAATCGTTTTAAACATTGAACATATAAAGTGGTTGGCTTGATTTCGTATCTCAATGATAGCATAAAAATTATAATTAACGATAAAAAGTTTCGATTTTAATCAATTGGTAAAAGCATGTCAAGATTAGAGTTCTCTAATCCTTTTTATACGTATCCGATTAATCAAGCATATGAACTTAGTTTCAATCAATACAATTGCGTATCCTCACGAATCTGTTTATGTCTAAAGCGACTTCGTGAGTATTATTGTTTAAATCGTTAGACGATGTCTCAACCCAACAATCGAAACAATAAACATTAAGATCAATACAAAGCAAATATTAACTCCCAAATCTATGTCTAGAGTTTGGTTGTTAATAGATGAAGACATTAGATCAAGATTTGGAAAATCTATGTCTAGAGTGATTAAAACCATAAATACAATATTAAAAGCAAACAACTTCATCATATATTGATCATCAACCTTGTTCATATACAAAAGATCAAAAGAAATACATATAAGCAAGATTAACTACCTTTATTCTAGACACAAAGGCGTTTAGCTACCCATCACCATGGTAGCTTGCTTCAAAAGTATCGGGAGGAGATGAAAAAGCATCCACGTTGAATAATCGAGATCGGATGCAAATCAAGCTTCTCAATGTAAAATATCATTCTTGGATGATGAAAACTCAAAAAACTAGGTTGTGGTGTGTAAAAATCGGTTATGATCCCCAAAAATGACCAAAAGTGTTTAAATATAACATTTAGAATCTGTCATGTTCGCACTGCGAACACTTTATTCGCCTAGCGAACATTAAAATAGGCACTTGATGTGCCTCTGCATAGTTAAACCGCCTCTGAGATATTTCAGAAGTTCGCAGTGCGAATGATTATTCGCCTAGCGAACTATTCGCCTACAAGTTCGCACAACGAACTTATGTCCATTTAGCTACTGCCTCTTTTCTGAGATGCTTCGCCAGGTCTTCGCTAGAGCATTGCCACAACGAACCTTCGCTGGCTTGTTTAAACAATGAACTTAGGGGCCTTTTGCTAATGCCTCAAATCTAGGAGCCTTCGCTGGCACCTCGCCAGTTGTTCGCCCAGCGAACATTCGCAAGCAAGTTCGCCTAGCAAACTTACTGAATTTCTTCCCTTCCATTGGTAACTTGAATCACTTTCCTTGTATCTTACTCTTTGATGACTTAATTCCTTTTTCTGCACAATAACACACAAATTAGAAGTACCAAAGGTATTTTCACATAATTTGAAGAATGACAACTTCCAATTAAAAATTCCAATAAATAAACATAAAAGAGTTGAAAAATGCCAAATATAAATGAGAAATTTAAGGCATGATTGACATCTAACAATGCCCAAACTTCATCATAGCCTTATCTATGTGGGGCATTGATATGGTTGGGAAGATTGAACCAAAGGCCTCGAATGGACACCAATTCATACAAGTTTCCACTGACTACTTCACCAAATGGGTTGAAGTTGCTTCTTATACGAATGTGACAAAGCAAGTAGTCACTTGGTTCATCAAGCAAGATATAATCTTCCGGTATAGGGTTCCTAATAAGATCATCACAGATAATAGGTCGAACTTGAACAATAAAATGATGAAGGAGTTATGCGACGACTTCAAGATCAAGCATCACAACGCGTCACCTTACCGACCCAAGATAATCGGTGCTGTTGAAGCAGCCAATAAGAACATCAAGATAATCATCCAAAAGATGGTGAAAATGTACAAAGATTAGCATGAAATGCTTCCCTTCGCCTTGGACGGCTACCGCACCTCAGTATGCACTTCGACTGTGCATGTAACACCCTAAATATTTCCCGCGTAATTTAAATAAATTATCAGAGTAAATTTGAATCGATATTATTTAGGATGTCACAAATCAACAAACACCTGCTCATATAACATGATATGTAACACATGAATTTTTAAAAATTATTATTAATAATAATAACAGCCAAATATGTCATAAACATCTACTTTCATCGAAACAACGAAAACATCATTATCAAATTATTATTCAGGACATAACCATGTTTTCAAATTAAACATAAATAACAACAACTTCAGGAGATATCCAAAATCTCCAACAAACAGACATGAATGTTCCATAACCCCGATGTTACTAATCCGAGCAGATGCCGATATTAAAAATAAAACGAAATACGCCATCTTCCACTCACATCAACTCCTCTACTGCGAGTTATCTGCACGATGCCCATGTAATAGCAACATTCAAACAGAAGAGGCGAGATATCGTAATTATGTAAAAGAAAGCATGATAATAAGTAAGCAACATATTATTACATGCATATCACCCATTCCACAACACATTATAACACGATCAACACAACAATCATCCAAACAAAACGACAATGCAATCAATGTGCAACGCAATGAGACTCAAAACTCGACTCAATGCATGTGCTACCAAATACGTGAACACTCAGGTTCACCGCTCCGATCCTCACCTCCTAGGATCAGAGCTCACCAATTATTACCATCACCTCCGGTAGCGTCTCACTGATTCCATCACCTCTGAAATCCACTACCGACACTCCATCACCACCTCCTGGCATTGAGGCTCAACAACAACGGGCCAATGTCCAACCTCATGAATGCATGCAACATGTTATACATGCAACAACAACATCGGGCACAATGGCCAACACCTCCATTGTCAAAGTACTCCGCAAATACTGGCCATCATGCACCAATTACATGCTACAATAGTTCAGCAATAGCAACACAATGATATAGCAAACAACCACAACACATTTATGAATATGCCACATCACAACATAAGTATCACAATGCTTTTCGCACTATTACACAACAAATATACACAACCTATGGTATAAAAACCAATTTCTGAATAAATTGTGTTACGCCCGCTTCCTGGCGCTTTGAACGGCAACCGAATCGGACTCCCAAAACTAAAGTTATGAATTTTCAAAGATGGTCCCAGTGTAACCGGTTACTCCAAACGAGGTAACCGGTTACACCCCTTGTAACCAGATATCTCTCGCCTTTGTCTCTCAATGTAACCAGTTTCCATAAACCAGGTAACCGGTTACACCCTCACAGTTTTTCCCAAAACACGTTTTTAACATAGTGTAACCGGTTACCACAATCCATGTAACCGATTACACCTGCAGCAGAAGCACTTTTTTGCTGCTTTTCAAAACCAGAATCACTTTTAAATCCAACCCAAAACCCCATGTTTTATACCATTCGATTAATGCATAATTTTACCCCAAAAATCACTTTTCTAAACATCAAAACTTCGGCTATTTTCACAAAAATACTCATAACTTTGTGTTCCGACTCTGACTCGCAACCACACAATAACAACATCATACAATTAAGTCAATTACATGATTCCAACAGCAACAATTACAACAATTAACCATTCCAACATCAGTAACAACATCAACATACCACACATAGTTCATCAAGCAATTCAATCAATCCAACAATACAAGTTTGCAACAATAATCATGGTATTGAGAGGAGAAAAATACAACCTAAGCACATACATAATCTACCCACTGTCATCATATTGACCCTTAGATAATTAGAACTTCACCTTTACCTTAGAGTTCTTGCGAATCTTCTTCTACCTCAACAATGGATTTTTCTCTTCCCTTTTGCCCTAGCCTTTCTTCTCACTTTCTCTTGTTTTTACGTGTCTGACAACTTCCCACTCTCTAATCCCCCATTTTCTTATTATATTATTATTATTATTATTATTATTGAATCCAAATAAAAATAATAATAATAATTTCCATCAATTATTTAATTAAATCAATATCCGTCTAATATTAAACAATTAAATAATTATCTACTAATATAATCAAATTAGTTTTACTCACCACACCACCAAGTCCTAAGCAATTGTTCACACACCCCTACAACACTTACAGTTAATTCTTAAGGTCACTACCCCACACCAAGGGCATCTCAACACACCAATAACACAACACAAACACAATCATCGCATAATTAAATTACGGGAAAATAAATAAAACAAGTCGGGGCGTTACAACTCTCCCCCACTTAGAATATTTTTGACCTCGAAAATTACCTGATGCGAACAACTCTGGATACGAACTCACATCCTACTATCTGATTCCCAAGTCATATTCCAACCGGCAGCGTCTCCCTACACTACCTTCACGAGAGCAATCTCTTTGCCTCTCAACTGCTTCACCTCACGATCTTCAATCCTTACACTAAAAGCCTCAACTGTAAGTTTATCCCTTACTTGAACATCATCCATCGAAATCACATTCGAAGGATCCAAAACATACTTCCGAAGCTGTGAAACATGGAACACATCATGCAAATTTGACAAATTTGGTAGCAACGCCACTCTATAAGCAACAACTCAAACCATCCCTGGAATCTGATATGGACCCATAAACCGAGGAGTAAGCTTCTTCGACTTCAAATCACGTCCAACAGCGGTCACCGGAGTGACTCTCAAGAATACATGGTCTCCCTCCTGAAACTTGTGATCCTTCCTCCTCTTGTCATGGTAACTTTTCTGCCTACTCTACGAAGCTTTCATATTCTCCCGAATCAGCTTCACCTTCTTAGTAGTCTGTTGAACAATATCAGGTCCAAGTACCACACTCTCACCAGATTCATGCCAAAACAAAGGTGTCCTACACCTTCGACCATACAAAGCTTCAAAAGGCGCCATTCCAATACTAAAATGGTAACTGTTATTATAAGTAAACTATATCAACAATAAATGACTATCCCAAGCACCTCCTTGTTCAAGAACACAAGCCCTCAACAAATCCTCTAAAGACTGAATAGTCATCTCTGTGTGACCATCTGTCTGTGGATAATAAGTTGAACTCAACCACAACTTAGAACTCCAAGCCTCCTACAAACTTTCCCAAAATCTGGAAGTGAACCTTGAATCTCTGTCCAACACAATACTCAATGGAACTCCATGCAGCTTCACAATCACACGGATATAAATCTCCGCCAACTTCTGCAAATAAAAATTGATGTTAATTGGAACAAAATGCGGTGACTTCGTCAGTCTATCAAAAATCACCCATATAACATCATACTGTCGCTCCCGGGATTTTCATCCAAGTACAAACGTGAAAGTGGCACCAAAACAGAGTCGCCAGCAATGTGTATTTATCCCATGAGAGGGAAAGGAAACATTGCATAAACCTGGGGGAAAAGAAAAGCATGGTCTTGCGACCAAGAGAACTGGGTTCGAGAGTCGGTTACGCGAAGGGAAGGTATTAGCACCCCCACGCATACATCGTACTCGATGGGATCCACGCTTGCTGCTTCGATCAAAGGGTGTAAAGAACTGGAAACGAACTGCTAACTAGATAACCGGAAATGAAAGGTAGAAAGGAGAAGGGGAAAAAAAGGAAAGAAGTGACTCGATAGGACATTATCGTTGTCCTAGGCCTACGTATTCCCTCAGTGCAATGGGAAAGTCAGAGTCAACGTAGTTCGACGGACTACGGGGAAAGGTTGCTTGTCGAGATATCGCATCTCGTGCCCACGTATCTTCAATCAGACGAGAAAGAAGAATCAGAGCAAACGTAGTTCGGCTCAACAAGGGTCGCTTTGCTTGTGTTTTTTAATGGAAATGTCAGAGTGCGCATTCCAGTAGTTAGGTGTTGCAGCTCGCTGTAAGGAGACTTAAGCGTTACCTGTTTGCGGTAGAACGGACATGACGAGTCCTTAAAGAATAGGATGAAGGAGATTGGAAGAGAATTATTTGTTTGTTTTGCATTTTAAGAAGAAGTATTTTGATTATTTTTGTATTAGTAACATGTATTGCATCCAAGTCTATTGCATAAGATCGAATGCCTCACATGGTCGTCCTAACAGAACGTATGATAAACATTCTAGAAAAGCGGAGAGAAACTCCCCTCCTTCCATTTCCCATGTTCTAGGCTCACATGCAATACGCGTTAATCCTTTATTAAATGTTTTTGCTTTTGTTTTGAGATGAGAAAAGAAAGACTCAAAGGGAGAAGCAAAGGTGAAAACTAAAGGGGACTAAGACTCACCCTAGTGTTATCATGCTTGGAGATCCTAAGGGTTTAGTGTGGTATGAGAACTCTATTCTAAGAAAAGAGAAGAAGAGCATAAGAAAAAACTTACTTCCAAGATGGAAGTTAAGTTGATCTTAAAGAGGGATGAAGAAGATTAAGCAAACAAAGAAGCATTAAATGCTTATCAAACACAATTAGAATGAATAAAAGAGAAAGAAGAAGTTGAATGTGGATGCACATCCACACTTACCATTTGCCCCTGAAAAGTTAGTACCAAAACAATTCAAATGAAGTACAAGTGAAGAAAGTAAACACATAAGTCCTAGTGTTCTAAAACAAACTCTAAGAAGTTTCTAAAGCGCTGAGCCTAAAAAGAATGTATCACTAAAGGTTGGTACTGACCTAGGGCAGTATTAAGGCCTACTCACACTCAACAATGGTTATAAAGGCTTACAATATCAATCTATGCATAAACAAGCTACCACACATCAAAGGAATGCAAAGATATGTACTAAAGATGCATTATGAACATTTAAGAGATGCAAAACATGAAATGATGCATTATAAAACACCACAACCAGTATTAAACCACTTCATAAATGTCATTAAGCACCCATGAATAATCATCCATAACATGAGAATAAAACTCAAGAAGAAGAGGTGGGAAGAAGTAGAACAATATCACACAAGAATCCACAATGTTGCTTACTTACAAAACAAGTCACAAAGGGGAAAATGTAATTATGAATGCAAATGAACATGGATCAGTAGCATATATGTTATAAGATGACATGAGAATGCACAAATGAACAAGTTTGATTCATACACAAGTCACATTAGAGGTTAGGAATAAGAGAACACAAGTTGAAGTTCAAACAAAATGAAACATGCTTCAAATGTTCATGTAATTGTAATGCATATGATATGACATTTATGACTCAACAAAAATGGATGAAATGGTTCTCATACAGTAGAGGGACATGTAAGGATGAATGTGAATGGCATACCAATATGAGATGCACACAAACAAAGCTGAAGAAGAACAATTGATAGATGCACAATTAAGTATGAATGCAAGATGAACATCAATGGCAAAACATGTCAAAATGAAATATGGAAGACCTATAATTGGCATACATGACCTATAATATCCAAGTAAACATTTGTCAAAAGATAACATCAATCATCTCAAGAGACCATAGGCAATATGACACAAAACCATAGCATATGCATACAATGAAACACATAAATGCACATGTAATCAATCCACATGGCAAAAATATAAAGAAACTTGGAAAAAATGTGAAAATGTAACACCAATCATCTAAGTCAGAATGGGATCACATATCAAAATCATATCTCAAAATTCAACCAGAAACATGTTCAATTAATGTCTAAGAACTCACAAAAGGTCACTAAGAAAGATGGAACAGAATGAGTTTCAAATGCTACGCAAAAATGGTTTTAAAAATGAAAGAAAAATGTTTTTAGATGCTTTCAAATGTTATTCAAAAAATACAAAAAGAATGAATGCAAAAGATTGTGTGGGTTAAGAGAAATAAAATGGGAAAGATTAAGTATCAATGAAGAACATCACTAAAAAATAAATTAGAAAGAAATTCTGAAAATATAAGCAAAAAATAAAATAAAATCAGAATTAAAAATAATAGAAAATTATTTTTATGTATTGAGATGACATGTGAATTTATTTAGAATTTTTAGAGTTGAATTATTATTTTTAATAAAAGAAAATCAAACAATATAGAAAAAGAAAAAATAAAATGCAAAATAAATGGAGCAGGGGGTGCAGCGTGAGTAAAATGTCATTTTAAAAGTGGTTTGGGCTCAAACATGGGGTGTGAAAAGCAACTGATGGTCCAGGTCCCAAGGTGTGTGGAACATGGAGATATGATGCACATGCAGTCAAACAATTGACTCAAGCTGAGCCCTTAGATGCAGTCAAAATATATCAATCACGAAAGTATATCCATCCAACGTCTCACATGCAAGGCACATCACAATTATCACGCACACACATACATGCGAATATCTGAGATAAAAAAGATGGCACGTGCTAAGCAACACGTTCATTAATGTGCTGGCAAAATATTAGACGTAGGATTAACCAAATTAGACGGTCATGATATGTTCTGGAAATAAAACCCTAATCAACCTCGCCGGCCGAAGAAAGACCTCCGGTCATCTTCTCCGGCCACGCTCCGGCCACCTGCAAGCATCACATTTCTAGAAATCTACAAACCGCATACCAAAATGAAGAGGAAGTCATGTAGAACAAGAATCCACAGTCCAAATTCACAAACAATGCATGATCATAGAGAATCGAACAAGAGAAATTTGCCCTAGTTTTGGATCTACACCTCTAAAAGGTCTATCAACTAGCCGGAAATGTCACATTGCTTCTAGTAAGCTATAATCAGAATAAAAACAAGCTCAAACAGTGAATTAGTGCAAGAATAAGTTGAGAAATAAGAACCTGAAATTTGGAGGTTCTTGGATCTTCAGAAAACCAGAGATGAGAGCTTCTTTATCCTTGGGAAATTTGACCAAATAAAGGTGTATGCAGGTTGTTCTTGCAGTGAAAATGATGAAGAAGTTTAGTGAAGTATAAGAAGAGATCAAGCTTCCATGCTTTGTGTTTCTTGAGATTGATGAAAGATGAAGTTTGAAGAAACAAATGGAGAAGTTCAGAGAGAAACCATGCGTGAGAGAGAGAGAGTTTCAGAGAGAATTTGAGAGTGAAATTTTTTGCAAATGTGAGAAAATGAATCAAGCTCCTTTTAAATGTGTTAGAGCTAGCTTATATAGGTGAGGTTAGAAGTTTAACTAGAATGGTTAACCGTTGGAACTCAAGTTAACTGAGTTCAATCTAACTAACTGAGTCATGTTAGTTATTGGCACGGGTTGGTAAGTTTGATTAAGGTGTGGAGATGTTTATGACAGCTATGGTGAGGCTGAGAAATGAGAGGTGTTGATGTTGTGTTGCTGCAGCAAAACTTGTAGAGCAAGTTTTCCACCTTTCCTCTTTGGTGTATGAAGTTGTATGTAGTATCATGTGTAAGAATGTTTGGCTTAATGAAGTAATGTGGGGAGGTGTGTAGTGTATGCGTGTGAATTGAATTTCAACAACAAGAACAATGTTACAACATGCTATTCTTGGCAGCCATGCATGCAGTGAAAAATGGAGGTTTGAGGGTGAATATCTCTCACATTAATGAATGAAAATGTATAATTTTGGTGGCAAATGAAAGATGGTACATCATAGTACAAGGTTGGTGTGGAAAACAAATGTAAGTGGAGCCTCTAAGATGCTTCAAAATGGCCATGAACTCAAGGGAACAAAACTGCATCATGGGCGTGTGACTTGGTAGGCTGGCATGGCATCATGACTTGTGAACTTCAGCATGAAATCCTTATGTTTGGACCATCATAACCCCTTCATAATTTGTTCAAATGGAAAGATGTCCAACATCAAAGTTGAAGAGGACATGGAGAGGAACAACTTTGATGTTCAACATTTTTTCATTTGAAGCTTTCTTCTATGAGAAAAGTGGCTTGACATTTGGCACACCAAGTGTTTGATGAAATTATGGCCTGGAGGTCTGAACTTGCCTTGCCATGACTTGGTTTTTGCCTTGATTTTACCAAACTTTGATTGATCATAACTCCCTCAATTTTGATCTAATGGAAGAGTACTTTATATGGATTTGAAGCTTAGAATGTGATCTTTAATTGGCTCAACTTGGGCCTGATGTTTGGAGCTTTTATCATGAAGAAAGAAAGCCTTAAAGTGTAGTGCAAAATGGTCCAAACTTGCCATTTTTGGAAACCCTAAGTTTCTAAAAATGGAAACTTTGTACAATTCTTGATTTTTCATGATTCCTCCATCATTTCTTGATCAAATCTTGTCTAATGAACATATGTGACTTGAATTTCATGAATTTGACCTTAAAAAGTCAGGAGTTGACTTTTTCCACTGCACAGTTGACTTTTCCCCAAATTTTTTGATTCTCAAGCAACTGACCAATTGACCCTCTTATGAAATGAACTAATGGGCAATCTTCCATCCTTAGATACTTGACATCATATAGAAATCATTGAGATCAAGTTTGAACCAAAATTTCATCAGGAGAATGCTTGGATCACAAACCCTAATTTGGACTGTCTTTTATAGGAGATGATGAACTGTCCAATCTTCTTGATGAATTCCCCTCTTCTAATGACTTGTGGGATCAATTGAGATCATATGAGATGTAAGAGACCCTTGAGACTTGTTGGGAGACCCTTGGGTCTTGTTCTCTTGCTTTGTAGGATCAATACTCTGAATTCCACTGATCATCATGCCCTTATGCAAGATGTATGCTATGTGATGCAATGAGGTGTAAATGCAATGGAATGAAACAAAAACTATGTAATAACAAGAGGGCAAATTTTGGGGTGTTACAGCTGCCCCTATTCAATCATCTGTTGACCTGAGAAGGATGAAAGCACCGGCTATTCAGACAATCAAGGTGAATTGTGATTGAATACCAAAACAACCAGAAAATTTGCACGTTGAATGAAGAAGAAAAGGGATATAACCCTTCCAAATGAACTCTGCTTGGATAGAACTCTGATGAGAAGCATAACACCAGAGAGATGTCTTTTAGTACGACGCCAGACGACTACTGGCTTGCCACGCTGCCGGTGGGCTTGGAAAACGTCTTTTGTGCGACGCCAACAATGTCTTTTAAACGACGCCAGACGTCTACTGGCTTGCCACGCTGCCGGTGGGCTTTTAGCAATGTCTTTTGTATGACGCCAGACGACTACTGGCTTGCCACACTGCTGGTGGGCTTTAACAATGTCTTTTGTACGACGTCAGACGACTACTGACTTGTCACGCTACCGGTGGGCTTTTAGCAATGTCTTTTGTACGACGCCAGATGACTACTGGCTTGCCACGCTGCGGGTGGGCTTTAAGAATGTCTTTTGTACGACGCCAGACGACTACTGGCTTGCCACGCTGCCGGTGGGCTTTAACAATGTCTTTTGTACGACGCCAGATGACTACTGGCTTGCCACGCTGCCGGTGGGCTTTAGCAATGCCTTTTAAAAAACGCCAGACGACTACTGACTTGCCACGCTGCTGGTGGACTTTAAGAATGTCTTTTGTATGACGCCAGACGACTACTGACTTGCCACGCTGCCGGTGGGCTTTAACAATGTCTTTTGTACAACGCCAGATGACTACTGGCTTGCCACGCTGCCGGTGGGCTTTAAGAATGTCTTTTAAATGACGCCAGACGACTACTGGCTTGCCACGCTGCCGGTGGGCTTTAAGAATGTCTTTAATACGACGCCAGATGACTATTGGCTTGCCACGCTGCCGGTGGGCTTTAAGAATGTCTTTTAAACGACGCCAGACGACTACTGGCTTGCCACGCTGCCGGTGGGCTTTAAGAATGTCTTTTGTACGACGCCAGATGACTACTGGCTTGCCACGCTGTTGGTGGGCTTTAACAATGTCTTTTGTACGACGCCAGATGACTACTGGCTTGCCACGCTGCCGGTGGGCTTTAACAATGTTCCAACATTGGATTAAACATTCCTGCTGACTTTGTTGAGGAATGATGATCAATGATTTGACCTCAGAGACTCCTGAAAGGACAATATCTCTGCTGGAGAATGAATGAATAATCTGTCTGCTTCGAATTGTCACACTTGCTAAAAATAAATTGGGCTTTGAGATATAAGGGAGTGATGACTCTGCCAAGAATTATTTCATCTGCCTGGGGATGATATTTTATCATGGCAACTTCCGCTGGAGGAATGACAACTTTTTGACTTGGCTGGGGAAAGAATGTACCACCACTCTGCTGAGGAAGAGATTCTGTTGATCTGCCAAACCTCTGAGGGAAAAAATAACTCAGCTAGGGAGCATTACTGACAAGATTCGATACTGAACTCTGTGGGGAAGCCACTACCAGAGACACGATCCTGCTTGGGGATAGGAACTACTCCGTCGGGGATATACAGATCCTGGTTAGAATACGTCCTCTTGCGCCTTGCTGGGGAAGAGTCCCTAAAGATCTGCTGGGAAGTCACAAAGAAAATCCACTATGATCTATTGAGGAACAAAGCTGTCGAGCTTAAGATAAAAGCCACCATGCCTCATGCTAGGCAAACCTTCCGCTTGACAACTCCACTGGGGATAATGAGTTGACAACAAACTCTCCTGGGGAGAATTGCTTCAAAGCGTCTCTTGCTGGGGATGCCCCTCGAGAGGATTTTACAGAAGACCAGGCATCTTCAAACTCTTATACAAATACTGAGCCTTGAGCTAGTCATATGAACCGGGAGGTCACTCTACTGGAGACAATAGATCTAGAACACCTCTTCCCGGAGGAATTTCAAAATGCCCCATGCGTAGGGGTTACAAACTCGCTTTTGCCCCAGATTACAAGGCTGATCTGAAGAAATTGTCCCAAGAGGATTTTACAGAAGATTTGACATTTTCAAACTCATGAACACTCACTGAGTCTTGAACATTAGCTGTAAAGGTCTGCGAAGCAACTCTAATGGGGAGTCCATAACTGTTATCGACACAGAAAAGCTTGTAGCTGTTGGAAGTACTGAATGGGAGAATCGACTTAATAAGATACAACGATACCTGAGAACCCTTTCCTGGACACGATTTCCCCGGTATTCTGCCTGGGGATAGGTGATCACTTGTCTGGAGGAAATAACCCCTACTCTTGGAAATCCCTTGTACCTGTTACCTGCTAGCAAAAGGATATGCACGTACACCCCGTGCGGGATATGCCTTCTGTAACTGAGGAAATCCAACTATGAACCACCACTTATTGGGGAGAGCATCTTATCAGGCTTGGTGCTGAAGATGACTTTAGGCTCATGAATGCAAACCTGCAACAAAAGAAATGCACACATATGTCCCAGAGAATGCATGGTTTGAATCCACTGTCCGGGGTTAGCCAACATTCAAAGCAATTTTAAATGCTTTCCCTGCGCATGTGATTATAGAGCCTCAATGTTTACAACAATGCAATGCTTTTTATAAAAAATTCGGACGTTTTGCAAACAAAACAGTAAAATGAAAACAGATAAGAAACTTTTTGAATGAATAACCAATTTTATTGATTGAAATGCCCAGAATAGGCAGTTACATCAAGAAGCAATCCCTGGAAAGAGGTGATCGCTGAAAATTGAGAAAAGAAACTATCCTAATGGCAACGTGAAAACGGCCTTTCATTGAGTTTCAATTCTGCTATGACCAGTATGTCTTCAAGACTTTCCGATTATCTTCGCTTTATGAAGAGGACGATTGGAGATTGCCAGTTTGAGTGAAACGATGAGGTAGTACAGATGACTCAGATCGCAGTCTTTGCTTATTCCCTCTTTTGCGTGGATCGCCCTTTTCGGGTTTTCAATCCACCGGGATACCCATTTTTGCCTGAGTTGTCCTTGCGGATTTTCAACTCACCGGGTGTACAATTTTTTTATTTATTATCCCTAATTTTTGCCCGAACCTTTTTATTCTGTTTTTATGGTTCGCCGGGACGCCATTTTTTGCCTGGACTTTTCTTTTTTTGTCCAGCGGGTCTATTTATGCGAAGTATTTTTTTACTGCGTCTGAGTTGACAGGGGATGGAAAATCTTCACCATCCATGGTTGTAAGCATTAAGGCTCCGCCAGAGAAAACCTTTTTAACCACGAATGGACCTTCATAGTTCGGTGTCCATTTTCCCCTGTGATCTGTGTTTGGAGGATGAATCCTTTTAAGTACCAATTCACCAACTTGATACTCCCGAGGTCGCACTTTCTTATCAAATGCCCGCTTCATCCGTCTCTGATACAATTGACCATGGCAGATAGCTGCTAGTCTCTTTTCCTCAACTAAGCTCAGCTCATTGAATCGGGTGCGAACCCATTCTGCCTCATCTAATTTGACATCTATCATAACCCTCAGCGAGGGAATCTCAACTTCAACTGGTAGGACTGCCTCCATACCATACACAAGTGAGAATGGTGTTGCCCTAGTAGACGTCCTTACTGACGTTCGGTACCCATGTAAAGCAAACGGTAACATCTCATGCCAATCTTTGTAGGTCACCACCATTTTTTGCACAATCTTCTTGACGTTTTTTGTTGGCCGCTTCAACAGCGCCATTCATCTTTGGACGGTACGGCAAAGAATTGTGATGCTCAATTTTGAAGTCTCGACATAATTCCGCCATCATTTTGTTGTTGAGATTGGAACCATTATCAGTAATGATTCTTTCGGGCACTCCATAGCGACAGATGATATCTCTTTTCAGAAATCTAGCTACCACCTGCTTGGTGACATTAGCATAAGACGCTGCTTCCACCCATTTGGTAAAGTAATCAATAGCGACCAAGATAAAGCGATGGCCGTTGGAGGCAGTTGGCTCAATCTTTATAATCATATCAATGCCCCACATTGCAAAAGGCCAAGGAGAAGACATGACATTTAACGGATTCGGAGGTACATGCACTTTATCCGCATAAATCTGACATTTGTGGCACTTGCGGGCGTATGAACAACAGTCTGCATCCATAGTCATCCAATAATACCCCAATCTCAATAACTTCTTTGCCATTGCATGTCCTCCGACATGGGTACCGAAAGAGCCTTCGTGCACTTCTTGCATCAACATGTTTGCTTCGTGTCTATCCACGCATCTGAGCAAAACCATGTCAAAATTTCATTTGTACAGCACATCCTCATTCAAGAAGAAACTACTGGCTAACCTCCTCAGAGTCTTTTTATCGTTGTGGGACGCTCCAGCCGGATACTCTTGACTCTTCAAGAAGCGTTTGATATCATGAAACCACGGCTTATCATTGGCACTGAGTCAACAGCAAACACATGTGCAGGCCTGTCAAGCCGAGACACCTCAATTCTGGGCACATGGTTCCACCCATTCACTTGAATCATGGAAGATAACGTTGCCAAAGCGTCATCCATCTGATTTCCATCTCGAGGTATATGGTACAATTTCACTGTCGTAAAGAAAGTCAACAACCTCCTTGCATAGTCTCTGTAAGGAATCAAGTTTGGTTGATGGGTATGCCAATCTCCATTGATCTGATTGATCACTAGAGCAGAATCCCCAAATATTTCAAGAGTCTTGATCCTTAAGTCAATGGCTTCTTCAATGCCCATAATGCAAGCTTCATATTCTGCTTCATTGTTGGTGACATCAAAAGTTAATCTGGCAGTGAAAGGTATATGAGACCCTTTCGGAGTGATAAGAACTACCCCAACTCCGCATCCATTCATGTCGACAGCCCCATCAAACGTCAAACTCCATTTGGATTCAGGGTCTGGCCCCTCCTCCGGGAGTGGTTCCTCGCAGTCTTTAGCTTTGAGAAACATGATGTCCTCATCAGGGAAATCAAACTTCATGGGTTGATAGTCATCAATTGGTTGTTGTGCAAGATAATCTGACAAAATACTTCCCTTGATGGCTTTCTGGGAAGTGTACTGGATATCATATTCAGTCAGCACCATCTGCCAGCGTGCAACCCGTCCGGTCAATGCTGGTTTCTCAAATATATACTTGACAGGATCCATCTTTGAAATCAACAAGGTTGTGTGAGTGAGCATATATTGCCTCAATCACTTAGCGGCCCATGCAAGTGCACAGCATGTCCTCTCAAGCATTGAGTATTGTGATTCGCAATCATTGAATTTTTTGCTCAAGTAGTAGATGGCTTACTCTTTCTTACCTGTCTCGTCATGTTGCCCGAGGACACAACCCATGGATCCTTCAAGCACAGTCAAATACATGATCAATGGTCTCCTTGGAACTTGAGGCATGAGAATTGGAGGTTCCCGCAAATATTCTTTTTATTTTCTCGAAAGCCCTTTGGCAATCGTCATTCCACCTGACCGCTTGTTCTTTTCTTAACAGCTTAAATATTGGTTCACAAGTGGCTGTGAGGTGAGATATGAACCGTGCAATGTAGTTCAATCTACCCAGGAAACCACGTACTTCTTTTTTTGTTCTTGGTACAGGCATTTCTTGTATTGCTTTTATTTTGGCAGGATCGACCTCAATTCCTTTTTCACTTACGATGAAACCCAGCAATTTACCGGACCGTACTCCGAAAGTGCACTTGTTCGGATTGAGCCTTAGTCAAAACTTTCTCAACCTTTCAAACAACTTCTTCAAGTTGACCAGATGCTCTTCTTCTGTTCGAGACTTGGCAATCATGTCGTCCACATAACATTCAATCTCCTTGTGAATCAAATCGTGGAATATCGTTACCATAGCTCGCTGATAGGTTGCCCCTGTGTTTTTCAACCCAAAAGGCATCACTTTGTAACAGAAGGTACCCCACGGGGTAATGAACGTTGTCTTCTCCATGTCCTCCAGCTCTATCTTGATTTGATTATACCCGGAGAAGCCATCCATGAAGGAGAATACCGAGAACTGAGCGGTGTTGTCAACCAGTACATCAATATGAGGTAAAGGAAAGTCGTCTTTCGAACTTGCTCTGTTTAGATCCCGATAATCAACGAACATTCTGACCTTACCATCTTTTTTCGGCACAGGAACAATATTCGCAACCCATGGTGGGTAATTGGTGACTGCCAGAAATCCCGCATCTAACTGTTTTTGTACCTCCTCCTTGATCTTGAGAGCCATTTCCGGTTTAGTTCTCCGGAGCTTCTGCTTGACTGGAGGACAGCCCTCTTTCAATGGCAACATGTGCATCACAATGTCTGTATCTAACCCTGGCATATCTTGATACGACCAAGCAAAGATGTCGACATATTCCCGCAGCATGCTGATCAGCTCTTTCTTCACCTCGGCCTGCAGACTGGCTCCAATCTTAATTTCTTTCCTTGCCTCTTGGTGAGGTTGAATGACCCTCTCCTCCTGCTTCAACAATCTAGTCAATTCCTCGGGAATTTCACAGTCTTCTTCATCCCCCTCTTCGGCTTGATAGATTGGATTATCAAAGTCATACTTGACCATAGCAGAATCGTTATCAATGAAATCCGGGTGATTAAGTCTGCATGATTGATGGTCATGCTTTATTTTAGAATGAGACCTTTTGAAAAAAGAAACAAAAATAAAACATTGCCATTTTATTATTTTTCTGCAAAAATAAAAATGAAAGACAAGGAACACAAAATTTGAATGTAAAACGTCCTTTATTAATGATAAAAAACCTTGCAAAATACAATTATGAGGCCCTACAAATGGATCTACACGCCTTGGGCAGAGCGCGAGATTATAGCATGCAATAAAGAAAACAAAGAAAATTACTCAGTTTGAAGAGTAACTTGAACAATTTCTTCAACAAACCAATTGCAAAGCTCTTGACCCGGCACACACGGGCGCACCCAATTATCGAGATCACAATCACTGTCGATGCCATCTTCACCTACAACACACGTCTGATTAGGATTAATGATGCCTCCGCTATAGAAAGCAATCGGCCCCCTACGCTCTGTTGCAGCAGCTTGATACGAATTATAGCCTACGCCGAACTTATCTTCCTTCGCAGAGACTTCAATCAGTTTGCCCCAGCCTTGGGCATTGCCTGCGTTGACTACCTCCATTGCCTGCTTGTAAGAAGCAATAGAAGTACCCACCTGCTCTGGACTCTGAGAAGATACTGCCCTTGAAGATGAATCACTAACATTGACGGCCTCAAATGCTTGACACAGCATTTCATGGATCTCTCCATCCATTTCCACGTATTTAAAGGTAGACAGCTGATTGACAAAGATGTCTCCCTCTCCACATACGGTCACCACTTGACCATCAACCACATATTTCAACTTTTGATGCAACGTAGATGTCACTGCCCCAGCGGCGTGAATCCACGGTCTGCCTAACAAGCAACTATATGCAGGTTGAATGTCCATCACGTAGAACACGCACTTAAACACTTGAGGACCAATCTTTACTGGGAGTTCCACCTCTCCGAATACAGAGCGTTTCGAACCATCAAAAGCCCTCACTACCAAATCACTTGGTCTCAGAATAATTCCGTCAGCGTCTAACTTCATTAAGGCCTTCTTTGGTAACACATTCAGGGAAGACCCCGTGTCTACCAACACATGAGATAATACTGCACCTTTACATTCCAGGGTGATGTGTAATGCCCTGTTGTGATTGCGACCCTCAGTAGTCAAATCATAATCTGTAAAACCTAGCCCATGGCTAGCATTGACATTAGAAACAACAGACTCCAGTTGATTTACAGTGATCTCTTGAGGGACATAAGCCATATTCAAAACCTTCAAAAGTGCCTCTCGATGAGCTGCAGAACACATAAGCAATGACAGGATAGAAATCTTTGATGGCGTTTGATTCAACTGATCAACCACTTTATAATCACTCTTTTTGATAAGTCTCATGAACTCCTCGACTTCTTTCCCAAGAGTACCCTTATGCCTGGATTCAGGAACAACAACATCCTCTGTAGCCACCTGTTTACCCTTGGCTTTAGTGGCTGCCTCAACTTCAGCATTAGTTATCAGAGTCTGCGGAGCAAACAAACGTCCACTTCTGGTAAAGCCACCAAGACCTCCAACATATCCACCTCTAGCATTTCTCCTTGGTAATAAACATCTGCCCCGTAGTGTCATGGGATAGCCCGCTCACTAGTATAAGGAACTGGTCCTGGTACCGTAATAGTAACAAGACTCACTACATCAGGCACAATGATAGCAGCAAGTGCTAGCACATGAATTTCAGCTGGCGTAAAATAAATGGTAACAGCCGACACATCATCGTCTTTCTTGTCCTGCTGATCAAACTGGAGACAGCCTTCATCAATCAAACTCTGAATACCGGCCTTCAGCTTATCACAACCATTACTCTGATTCTCGCAATCAACACAACCTTCTTCACAGCCAGGGAACACTTGCCCCTTCAACAATCGAGCCTTCACAAAACTCAAAGGAGTCTTCACCCTGTTCACATCAGTTACCAAATTCAAAACTTTCCCATCTTCAATGGCGTTGACCTTTGGCACATTATGATCTGGCATAGGATTCTGAAGCACATTCGGTGGAGGTGAGAAATTGATTGCCTTGGCATCAATCAAATCCTGTACCTTATGCTGAAATGTCTGACACTTTTCAATATTATGACATGGAGCCCCTGAATGATACTCACAGCGGGCATTAACATCGTAACCTTTTGGTAATACAGCAGGAGCCGGACCCATCGTACGAAGCTCCACCAGATTAAGGTTCAACAATTGAGGTAACAAAGCTGCATAAGTCAAAGGCAGAGGGTCTATACGCCTATCACTTTGTCTCTGCTGATATGATCTCCGTGGCTGTTGATTATTCTGTGGCTGAACATTCTGTTGTTGTGGCTGTGATTGAACTTGTGGACTAGGAATGGTAACAGCAGCTACTTGATCATAAGAATCTTGATAGCCTCTACCTCTTCCTCTGCTCCTATAAACAGCACTGGTCTCCCCATCTCTCTTTCTGTTAGCTCCAACAAATGGCTTCCTCGCTCCTGAAGAACTATCACCACTGGCATCCTGTATTTTTCTGAGCTTCAACAAACTTTTAATTCGTTCCCCTGCGATTACAATGTCCACAAACCCAGTCGAAGGACAAGCAGCCAACCTATCAAGATAAGTTCCCTGAAGAGTACCCATAAACATGTCGGCCATCTCTCGGTCCTGCAGTGGAGGTTCAACCATGGCAGCCAACTGGCGCCACCTTTGAGCATATTCTTTAAAACTCTCCTTCGCATTCTGAGCCATACTCTGTAACTGAGTACGGTTTGGAGCCATATCCATGTTGTATTGATACTGCTTGACGAAAGCATGAGCTAACTCCTTCCAGTTCCTTACAGCGGTCCAGCTCAACTTCATATACCATTCCTGAGATGCCCCAGTAAGGCTGTCTTGGAAATAGTACATCCACAATTTCTCATCATCAGTATGAGCAGCTATCCTCTCCACATAGGATTGAAGATGGGTCTTAGGACAAGTAGTGCCATTGTACTTGTCAAATGTTGGTGACTTGAACTTGTGTGGGATTCTGACTCCAGGTACCAATCCCAAGTTGGAAACATCAAAACCAAGAATGTTTTGGGATTCAATAGACCTGATTTTTTCAGCGAGCTCATCAAATCTGCGAGCGTTCTCATCTTCAGCATCTATCAGTGTGAACTGCTCATCTTGGTTATCTTCAACAACCTGACGAACCCCAATATTTCTAGGAGGGTCAACACCTGCATTAACGCCATTCTGATTACCGTTCTCTCTGTTATTGCCATTGCCATTCTGCACCTCTACTTGTGGCCGCTCGACCAGTGTCCTGAGTCTTTCCTGATTTTGGGCCATACCAGTCATTAGTGTCATGAACTTGTCCATCCTGTTCCTCAGCTCAGTCAACTCAGTTTGCATCTACTCCACGATCTTAGCTTGATTTCTGCGAGTTGCGTATTGGTGGACGTGGGTATCAGCTATAGTGCCTGAAACCAAATAAAGGTTAGAGGACCTGCAACGAGTACCTGTCATGCAAAAATGAATATGCAATGCAAATGCCATGTTTATCATTTTCGAGGTGCCTTACAGCCTGATTCCAATCTTAATCACAGAAACCTGAAGATCAGAAATCGTGATAAAAAGAGACGTGCCGTGATTATGTGCTTGTGTATAGATAACAGCCAAAGGAACATTTCTGAATAAACTGCTCATTTCGATTAAAAAGACAACAGCCATACGCACAACGTTCAACAATGAGTTCAGACATCATACATCAAAAAATGGATTCATCAACAAGCTTGATGATTTCCATCAACAATATTACCTCAAGAGAAAGAGAAAAACTGTCAATCTGACAACTCTAAATCCTTCAACTTTTCACTTGAATACTTGACTTCCTCGAAGAGTATGTGAGTGCGTTGATGACTCGGCCTTTCGATTAACTCCTTAATCAAAATATCTCGTTTCATCAGAGCTTCAGTCAGTGAATCCATATGCATCAGGAGAGCTTCATCATCACAGACCCCTTTATGCCTTTTCACTCCAGCTTGCATTTTGAGTTTCCCCATATCTACCATAGCCTCTTCAAGCTCCTTCTTGGAAATCTTCAACTCCTCTCTGGCGCTTTCCAATTGCTCTTGCCTTTTGCCAAGGTTGTCCCTATACTTCCTCCGTTGTTCGTGTGCCTTTTGAAGCTCGTCATCCTTAAGCTTTAGCTGTTCCTGCAACTCTGCGTTTTCGAGTCTAACCTCATCCCAGGCTTACTGGAGCTTGGCTAGCGTGTCCTTAGTCTGGGCCAAGGTCTGTTTGGTCTTCTTATGAGCTTGAGTGGCAGCATTGGCACCCTTACTAATTTTCTGGAAATGTTGAGCTCTTTCGGCAAAATCTTTCTCTTTTGCAGCTAGGATATTTCCGGTGTCTTGGGATTTATGCTCTAACTCTTTGTTGGCATGTAGAGCATTTTGAAGAAGACTACTCAGATATGAATTCTCCACCCGAAGCTCCTTTACCAACTTCTGCAGCTTGTCAAATTCCTCGATGGCTACCGTAGTAGGCTGCTCTGGCATTACGGGATATAGAGGTGGTTCCCTTGAAAAAGGCAAGAGTAGTTCGTTCACCTTCATTTCAATCCATCTCTCATAATCAGGGTAAGATCTGCAATCCATCTTTCCAAAAACTGTTTTTCCTGCTTTGCGTAAGTGCCCCCAAGCATTCACAACTTCTCTCAGCGTTTCCTCATCTTCAGTCCCGGTAACGAACAAAGATTTCTCCACATCCCGATCTGTAGGAGGATACCTGGAAGTATATCCAAACTGCTTAACGGCCAAGATTGGGTTATAATTGATTCCCCCTTTCCTGCCAATTAGAGGCACATTGGGAAAACGCCCACAACTGGTGATAATCTCTATTCCCAGCAACTTACGATCAAACCAGACAATGTTATTAGCAGTTAATCCCATTATCCGCCTGGACCATTTTAAGGACTCCTTTGTATCTACAAAAGCACCTGTCTGAGGTAAATGCTTCAAAAACCAATGAGATAAAAGTGGAGTGCAACAGTTGACAGACCCTCCCCTTCTTTTTTCGTTCTTGAAGTGCACAGAGTAGTAAAAATCTCCTAACAACATAGGAACCGGATTTTTGAGAACAAAAACTCTTATAGCCTGCATATCCACAAAATCATGTTGATTAGGGAAAAGCACAATGCCATATATACACAAGGCCAATATGGAATGGTAAACTGCCCAATTCTTAGCGCCAGCAGCCTCTTGAGCTTGATCGGCCAGGAATGCTAAGTGAAAACCTTGGACCCCATTTTTGATAGCCACACTTCCTTTCAGCACTGAATCTTTTACCTGTACCGCAACTGCAATCTCCTCTATGCTAGGATGACTACCAGAAAAGAATGGTAATGCTGATTCGACCGGAATTCCCAAAATAAATGAGAATTCTTCCAAAGTAGGCACCAAGATGTAACCAGGAAAGAGAAAACATCTCAACGAAGGCTCATAAAACTGTAGCAAAGTGTGAAGAGCATCATGTTCATACTGTGTGATTCTGCGGACCATCTCCACCAATTTCCCATACTTCTCCTAGAAATTGACAAGAACACCTGGGCCAGCCATAGCTATCACCTTATGCAGTAATTCCAAAGTAGGTTCTGGGAACTTGTAGGCAACATTGTTCTTTATCTTGGCAACTGTCTCTGTCGAGCCCATCGATTGGAATCAGAAGTGTAATAAGCACCTGTAAATGACAAACATGAGTGTTATGACATGATAATGCAATGCAAAAGGGCATGTATCGGCGTGCTCTGTGTCTGTGTTGGACTGTGTGCACAGTGTCTGTACGAATCTGGAATAATACTATAGATAAAAACCCACTGACAGTAATAGGTTACATCATATGTCTGTGAAAATACCAGAGTATCTGGGTATGTGGGAGGCATGGTCACCTGCAAACCTGTAAACACCGCCCATACTCACATGTGGGTACTAAAACAGCGGCTCCTCAGTTTCGGATCCCGGAATGAGAAGCAATAGCATATTCAGCCCGTAGGATACAATGCTATCGCCAAACAAAAAGATCGTCCACTGATTCCCCAAAAATAAAGGCCATCCTATGCAAGTTCCAAAGTGGGCCCTCGGGTGCGAATGGGTTTGCCACAGAATGTGATCTGCCACTGTCACCACTAAAGAGGGATGTTTCCACTAAGGTCCTCAATGATCGGTCACCAGAGTCGACAGCTTTCTAGGTTAACACCCTGAAATGCACAAGACGCGCAAATCAGAACATCTCCCAAGAAAACCTCGTCTGATTGTGGATTTCGTGTAAACCATACATAACAAGATGCTACGTAGGCCACACTACTTTCCACTCTAAGCCTATTTATGTACTCAAGCCTGTGTAATGGGCTTATCTCTCAGAATACCCATCCCGCCAAACAGAAAAGCCAGCACAACACAGTCCAGTATAATACAGTATATGAAATGAAAATGCTAAAATGCGGTAAAACAGTAATACAGTAAAGCAATAATACAATAAATAGCAATACAGTAAAATAGCAAATACAGCACAACAGTAACCACCCAATGAAAGAAAAACAGACAAGCGTTAGGATTAACTCGCTTAGGGAACCAGAGATTCTGATCCCCTTAGTCCCCAGCAGAGTCGCCAGCTGTCGCTCCCGGGATTTTCATCCAAGTACAAACGCGAAAGTGGCACCAAAACAGAGTCGCCAGCAATGTGTATTTATCCCATGAGAGGGAAAGGAAACACTGCATAAACCTGGGGAAAGGAAAAGCATGGTCTTGCGACCCAGAGAACTGGGTTCGGGAGTCGGTTACGCGAAGGGAAGGTATTAGCACCCCCACGCGTCCATCGTACTCGATGGGATCCACGTTTGCTGCTTCGATCAAGGGGTGTAAAGAACTGGAAACGAACTGCTAACTAGAGAACCGGAAATGAAAGGTAGAAAGGAGAAGGGGAAAAAAGGAAAGAAGTGACTCGATAGGACATTATCGTTGTCCTAGGCCTACGTATTCCCTCAGTGCAATGGGAAAGTCAGAGTCAACGTAGTTCGACGGACTACGGGGAAAGGTTGCTCGTCGAGATATCGCATCTCGTGCCTACGTATCTTCAATCAGAAGAGAAAGAAGAATCAGAGCAAACGTAGTTCGGCTCAACAAGGGTCGCTTTGCTTGTGTTTTTTAATGGAAACGTCAGAGTGCGCATTCCAGCAGTTAGGTGTTGCAGCTCGCTGTAAGGAGACTTAAGCGTTACCTGTTCGCGGTAGAACGGACATGACGAGTCCTTAAAGAATAGGATGAAGGAGATGGGAAGAGAATTATTTGTTTGTTTTTCATTTTAAGAAGAAGTATTTTGATTATTTTTGTATTAGTAACATGTATTGCATCCAAGTCTATTGCATAAGATCGAATGCCTCGCATAGTCGTCCTAACAGAACGTATTCTAAACATTCTAGAAAAGCGGAGAGAAACTCCCCTCCTTCCATTTCCCATGTTCTAGGCTCACATGCAATACGCGTTAATCCTTTATTAAATGTTTTTGCTTTTGTTTTGAGATGAGAAAAGAAAGACTCAAAGGGAGAAGCAAAGGTGAAAACTAAAGGGGACTAAGACTCACCCTAGTGTTATCATGCTTGGAGATCCTAAGGGTTTAGTGTGGTATGAGAACTCTATTCTAAGAAAAGAGAAGAAGAGCATAAGAAACAACTTACTTCCAAGATGGAAGTTAAGTTGATCTTAAAGAGGGATGAAGAAGATTAAGCAAACAAAGAAGCATTAAATGCTTATCAAACACAAGTAGAATGAATAAAAGAGAAAGAAGAAGTTGAATGTGGATGCACATCCACACTTACCATTTCCCCCTGAAAAGTTAGTACCAAAACAATTCAAATGAAGTACAAGTGAAGAAAGCAAACACATAAGTCCTAGTGTTCTAAAACAAACTCTAAGAAGTTTCTAAAGCGCTGAGCCTAAAAAGAATGTATCACTAAAGGTTGGTACTGACCTAGGGCAGTAGTAAGGCCTACTCACACTCAACAATGGTTATAAAGGCTTACAATATCAATCTATGCATAAACAAGCTACCACACATCAAAGGAATGCAAAGATATGTACTAAAGATGCATTATGAACATTTAAGAGATGCAAAAACATGCAATGATGCATTATAAAACACCACAACCAGTAGTAAACCACTTCATAAATGTCATTAAGTACCCATGAATAATCATCCATAACATGAGAATAAAACTCAAGAAGAAGAGGTGGGAAGAAGTAGAACAATATCACACAAGAATCCACAATGTTGCTTACTTACAAAACAAGTCACAAAGGGGAGGAAAATGCAATTATGAATGCAAATGAACATGGATCAGTAGTATATATGTTATAAGATGACATGATAATGCACAAATGAACAAGTTTGATTCATACACAAGTCACATTAGAGGTTAGGAATAAGAAAACACAAGTTGAAGTTCAAACAAAATGAAACATGCTTCAAATGTTCATGTAATTGTAATGCATATGATATGACATTTATGAGTCAACAAAAATGGATTAAATGGTTCTCATACAGTAGAGGGACATGTAATAATGAATGTGAATGGCATACCAATATGAGATGCACACAAACAAAGTTGAAGAAGAACAATTGATAGATGCACAATTAAGTATGAATGCAAGATGAACATCAATGGCAAAACATGTCAAAATGAAATATGGAAGACCTATAATTGGCATACATGACGTATAATATCCAAGTAAACATTTGTCAAAAGATAACATCAATCATCTCAAGAGACCATAGGCAATATGACACAAAACCATAGCATATGCATACAATGAGACACATAAATGCACATGTAATAAATCCACAAGGCAAAAATATAAAGAGACTTGGAAAAAATGTGAAAATGTACCACCAATCATCTAAGTCAGAATGGGATCACATATCAAAAGCATATCTCAAAATTCAACCAGAAACATGTTCAATTAATGTCTAAGAACTCACAAAAGGTCACTAAGAAAGATGGAACAGAATGAGTTTCAAATGCTATGTAAAAATGGTTTTAAAAATGAAAGAAAAATGTTTTTAGATGCTTTCAAATGTTATTTAAAAAATGCAAAAAGAATGAATGCAAAAGATTGTGTGGGTTAAGAGAAATAAAATGGGAAAGATTAAGTATCAATGAAGAACATCACTAAAAAATAAATTAGAAAGAAATTCTGAAAATATAAGCAAAAAAAAAAAATCAGAATTAAAAATAATAGAAAATTATTTTTATGTATTGAGATGACATGTGAATTTATTTAGAATTTTTAGAGTTGAATTATTATTTTTAATAAAAGAAAATCAAACAATATAGAAAAAGAAAAAATAAAATGCAAAATAAATGGAGCAGGGGGTGCAGCGTGAGTAAAATGTCAGTTTAAAAGTGGTTTGGGCTCAAACATGGGGTGTGAAAAGCAACTGATGGTCCAGGTCCCAAGGCGTGTGGAACATGGAGATATGATGCACATGCAGTCAAACAATTGACTCAAGCTGAGCCCTTAGATGCAGTCAAAATATATCAATCAAGAAAGTATATCCATCCAACGTCTCACATGCAAGGCACATCACAATTATCACGCACACACATACATGCGAATATCTGAGATCAAAAAGATGGCACGTGCTAAGCAACACGTTCATTAATGTGCTGGTAAAATATTAGACGTAGGATTAACCAAATCAGACGGTCATGATATATTCTGGAAATAAAACCCTAATCAACCTCACCGGCCGGAGAAGGACCTCCGGTCATCTTCTCCGGCCACGCTCCGGCCACCTGCAAGCATCACATTTCCAGAAATCTACAAACTGCATACCAAAATGAAGAGGAAGTCATGTAGAACAAGAATCCATAGTCCAAATTCACAAACAATGCATGATCAGAGAGAATCGAACAAGAGAAATTTGCCCTAGTTTTGGATCTACACCTCTAAAAGGTCTATCAACTAGCCGGAAATGTCACATTGCTTCTAGTAAGCTATAATCAGAATAAAAACAAGCTCAAACAGTGAATTAGTGCAAGAATAAGTTGAGAAATAAGAACCTGAAATTTGGAGGTTCTTGGATCTTCAGAAAACCAGAGATGAGACCTTCTTTATCCTTGGGAAATTTGACCAAATAAAGGTGTATGCAGGTTGTTCTTGCAGTGAAAATGATGAAGAAGTCCAGTGAAGTAGAAGAAGAGATCAAGCTTCCATGCTTTGTGTTTCTTGAGATTGATGAAAGATGAAGTTTGAAGAAACAAATGGAGAAGTTTAGATAGAAACCATGCGTGAGAGAGAGAGAGTTTCAGAGAGAATTTGAGAGTGAAAGTTTTTGCAAATGTGAGAAAATGAATCAAGCTCCTTTCAAATGTGTTAGAGCTAGCTTATATAGGTGAGGTTAGAAGTTTAACTAGAATGGTTAACCGTTGGAACTCAAGTTAACTGAGTTAGTTAACTAAGTTCAATCTAACTAACTGAGTCATGTTAGTTATTGGCACGGGTTGGTAAGTTTGATTAAGGTGTGGAGAGGTGTATGACAGCTATGGTAAGGCTGAGAAATGAGAGGTGTTGATGTTGTGTTGCTGCAGGAAAAATTGTAGAGCAAGTTTTCCACCTTTCCTCTTTGGTGTATGAAGTTGTATGTAGTATCATGTGTAAGAATGTTTGGCTTAATGAAGTAATGTGGGGAGGTGTGTAGTGTATGCGTGTGAATTGAATTTCAACAACAAGAACAATGTTACAACATGCTATTCTTGGCAGCCATGCATGCAGTGAAAATGGAGGTTTGAGGGTGAATATCTCTCACATTAATGAATGAAAATGTATAATTTTGGTGGCAAATGAAAGATGGTACATCATAGTACAAGGTTGGTGTGGAAAACAAATATAAGTGGAGCCTCTAATATGCTTGAAATTGGCCATGAACTCAAGGGAACAAAACTGCATCATGGGCGTGTGACTTGGTAGGCTGGCATGGCATCATGACATGTGAACTTCAGCATGAAACCCTTATGTTTGGACCATCATAACCCCTTCATAATTTGTTCAAATGGAAAGATGTCCAACATCAAAGTTGAATAGGACATGGAGAGGAACAACTTTTATGTTCAACATTTTTTCATTTGAAGCTTTCTTCTATGAGAAAAGTGGCTTGACATTTGGCACACCAAGTGTTTGATGAAATTATGGCCTGGAGGTCTGAACTTGCCTTGCCATGACTTGGTTTTTGCCTTGATTTTACCAAACTTTGATTGATCATAACTCCCTCAATTTTGATCCAATGGAAGAGTTCTTTATATGGATTTGAAGCTTAGAATGTGATCTTTAATTGGCTCAACTTGGGCCTGAAGTTTGGAGCTTTTATCATGAAGAAAGAAAGCCTTAAAGTGTAGTGCAAAATGGTCCAAACTTGCCATTTTTGGAAACCCTAAGTTTCTAAAAATGGAAACTTTGTACAATTCTTGATTTTTCATGATTCCTCCATCATTTCTTGATCAAATCTTGTCCAATGAACATATGTGACTTGAATTTCATGAATTTGACCTTAAAAAGTCAGGAGTTGACTTTTTCCACTACACAGTTGACTTTTCCCCAAATTTCTTGATTCTTAAGCAACTGACCAATTGACCCTCTTCTGAAATGAACTAATGGGCAATCTTCCATCCTTAGATACTTGACATCATATAGAAATCATTGAGACCAAGTTTGAACCAAAATTTCATCAGGAGAATGCTTGGATCACAAACCCTAATTTGGACTATTTTTGATAGGAGATGATGAACTGTCCAATCTTCTTGATGAATTCCCCTCTTCCAATGACTTATGGGATCAATTGAGATCATATGAGATGTAAGAGACCCTTGAGACTTGTTGGGATACCCTTGGGTCTTGTTCTCTTGCTCTGTAGGATCAATACTCTGAAGTCCACTGATCACCATACCCTTATGTAAGATGTATGCTATGTGATGCAATGAGGTGTAAATGCAATGCAATGAAACAAAAACTATGTAATAACAAGAGGGCAAATTTTGGGGTGTTACACATACCCTCTCAGAGTATTCGGCAACTCAGCCACAAAATCCATAGAAATGTTATCCTATTTCCACTCAAGAATATCTAACGGTTGCATCAACCCTGCAGGCTTCTAATGTTCAACTTTCAACTTCTGACATGTCAAACAAGCATACACAAATTGTGTTATATCACACTTCATTCTAGGCCACCTGAATATCTTCCTTAGATTCTGATACATCTTTGTAGCTCAAGCTACTCTTATGACTTTCTTCCAGAATCATCTTTTTCAACTCAGAATCATCGGGAATATAAATGATGTCATGAAACCCCAGCACACCTTGCTCATCCACTCTAAAGTCACTATATTCAGTCTGATTACTCCCAACCATCAAGTCCACCAACTTTACATCCAACTTCTGACTCTCTTTAATATTAATAAGAAAATCATTGTTGATCTTTAACACACCTAACATCACACTCTGCGGCTTCATCTCACAGACCAAACTCAAGTCTCTGAGCTGCTCGATCAATTCCAACTCTCTAACGATCATAGCAGACATATGCAAAGACTTCCGACTTAAAGCATCGGTCATGACATTAGCTTTACCGGGATGATAATTCAAGCCAAAGTCATAATCCTTCAAAAACTTTAACCATCTTCTCTGCCTCATATTCAATTCTTTCTGATCAAACAGATACTTTAAACTCTTGTGATCACTAAACACTTCAAATTTGGAACCGTAGAGATAATGCCTCCAGATCTTCAACACAAAAACCACTTCAGGCAACTCTAAATCATGAGTAGGACAGTTCATTTCATGAACTTTCATTTGTCGTGAAGCATAACCCACAACCTTGCCATCTTGCATTAGCACTTCACCTAAACCTATCAATGACGCATCACAATACACTACAAACAATTCATTCAGTTTAGGCAGAACCAAAATTAGAGTCGTAGTCAATCTCTTCTTCAACTCGATGAAACTCTTCTCACAGTGAATATCCAACACAAATGCTTTACTTTGCAAGTCAACTGAGTTAACGAAAGTTCTAACTTAGAAAATCCTTCATTAAACCTGCGATAATAACCAGCCAAGACCAAAAAACTTCTTATCTCTGTAATCGACTTTGAAGCCTCCCATTGTAGAACTGCGTCTACCTTAGACAGATCCACAACAATACCATCACCTGAAATAACGTGACCAAGAAAACTCACCTCTTGCAACCAAAATTCACACTTCGACAACTTTTCATAAAGCTTATTCTCTTTCAACACTTGCAACACAATTTGCAAATTCTCATCATGTTCCTCTTCTGATTTAGAATAAATTAGAATGTCATCAATGAAAACAACCACAAATCGATCTAAGTAAGTGTGAAAGCTATGATTCATGTACTCCATAAACACACCAGGTGCATTAGAAATGCCGAACGACATCACAAAATACTCATAATGTCCATAATGAGTCCTAAAAGTCGTCTTCTAAATATCTTCATCCTTCACTCGAATCCGATGATAACCCAATTGGTGCTAATCAGTCAAGGAGGTTCAAAAGTCGGACTTGCACTTGATACACCAATTGGTGCTAATCAATCAAGCAAGAAGGATGAAGTTCAAATTAAATGATAATGAGATTATGGAATTTCGGGTCAAAGGTACTGGAATTTAAAAAAAAATATAGGGAAGCAGTTATATGATTGGTTTGATTACTCATACAGGAACCAAAAATATGTATTAGGACTTTAAGAAAATATTTTGGTGGCCAAGTATGAAGAAGGACGCTGGAGAATTTGTGTATTCTCGATTAGTTTGTCATTAGTCAAATATAGGACATCAAAGCAGCGCAACAATAGTGTGACTTGAGAGCTAGCAAGTCATTTGAGGGAGTCTTGTCCAGGCTTATTTGTTTCGGGTAAATTTTAGGGGACGACAATTCAATAAGTGGAGAGGAATTATAACACCACTGAATTTTATTCACGTTTTTTGTTAATTTTAATAATTGGAATTTTTGTGTGTGTTTGAGTGATTTTCTTAACTTCAATGTTATTATTATAATTATTATTATTATTGGGAAAAATAATATAAATATTGAATTTATTTGTAAATAAAATATTGATAATACTAGTTGGAATATTAAGAGTTAGTGAAAGATTAATAAGGATAATAGGGGATTGGAGAACTATATGTTGGTGGAAAGTTAAAATATGAAATAACTGAAAAAACTAAGGGAGCTAAATGGAATAAAAATAAAATAAATTAGAAAATTAGTTATTATAAAAAGAGGAAAATGAGAAAGGGAGAAAATGGAAAAATAGAATCACGTATCGGTGAGAGAGAAAAGGAAAAGAGGCAACCCTAGGAGAAAAAAGTGCAAGCAGGGGGATCTCCCACCACCAAGAAATCAAGAAGTGTTGGTATAATCAAGGTATGGAGAGATTGTTCTTTAATTCGTATTTTGGCAACGAGATGGTGGGGTTTCCCTTAACCCCTATTAGGTTAAATGAATTCTTGTGATAAATTTATGTGATGTTGTGATTCCATCATTGGATTATGATTAATGTTGTGAATTCATGAGAATTGCTGACATGTTGATGTCATGTTGAGATTTTGTGGATGAGTTGATTCAATATCGACGTGAGATCAATCATATAATGTTCTTTCTAATCGACATATTAATGGTGTTGATGGTTGGTGAGAATGGTATTTAGAGTAATGGATGTCGAATTGATCATATAAGATACTCCTTTCGTCCCAAAATAAATGTCACAATTGAAAAAAAAAATCCCAAAATAAGTGTCACTTTTAGTTTCCAATGCAATTTTAGTTTTTATCTTCAATTGTATCCCCAATTAATAATCCTAATTTACTGTTTCTCTCACCTTGCATTAATGATAATTATAATACATCAATAGCTAATAAGGATAATTTGGTAAAATTGATATCTCTCTCTCTCTCTCTCTCTCTCTCTCTCTCTCTCTCTCTCTCTCATTTTTTAAAATTTCTTAATATGTGTGAGAGTGTCAACTATGACACTTATTTTGGGATGAGGGAGTAATTAACTATGATAATATGTGGTTAAAACTGAATTAGGATGGGTCTAGATTGAAGATATCGAGTTTAGAATTGAAAATCCTATGAAAAGTCAAAAAAATTGCATTTTTGAGTCGCATGAGATATGGCCCGTATCACCAGACACGACCTAGCCGTGTTACTATCAGGTTTTGTATGTGAGCGTCTGGGCCTGAGACAGCCCGTGTCGCTGTTGAGTTTCAGATTGATCGCCTTGTTTCGCCCATAACATGAGATTCATAAATCCGTTTGAGGTGCAGTCAGTTGCGTTGGAAAGCTTACACGGTAAAATTTCTATTGGAATAAGTTAATAAGGGGTTTTGGAGCACTACAAAAGTAGTAATTCTCTTGTTCTTATACCAGGAGTGTAGTCAAGTCTCAATCGGTATTAGTTGTCTTATTTCCCGCATATCGTGGGTATAGTAAGTCTATTTAAGGTGAGGTCAGTTGCATTGAAAAGCTAACATGAAAAACTTTCTTGTGATGATGGTCAGCAATACTATTGTATTAGTATGAATGTGATAAATCATTCTTAAGGTATACTATGAACAATGAAGTGAAAAATAATTTATTGTGTAAGCTTAGCATTCGATGATTAAAGTGTGTAATGTAAATTGTAAATTTTGTAAAAGATGAGTTACTGCCTGGATAAGGAGTTGTGTGGATCAGGTTGTCAATTTTAGGATTTAGTACAACATCTTAATAAATGTATAGGAGTTAAGTTGCTAAAGATAGGGTATAAGCCTGGTGTCGATGCGATATATTGGTGTACTGTGATTGACCAAGATAACACCCTAAGGTTAGGTGAGAATCGACGTTGAATTTTGTTTAGATTCACAAGAACTGGTGTTAGCCTTTATTGGCGGTGTTAATATTGATTTTTTTTTGGTTCGCAAGAATCGGTCTTAGCCTTAATTGGCGGTGTTAATAATGATTTGTTTGGGTTCTCAAGAACCGGTGTAAGCCTGAATCGACGGTGTTTAAAATTGAATTTTGTTTAGGTTCGTAAGAGCCAATACCGACGATGTTTAGTACTTGTGTTAGAAGTTTGGGTATATATTGCATTTGATTGAAGCATCATGCATCATGTATTTCGGAGTTAGGTTAGGACTTTGGTCTGGTAATTCAGGACTTGGGTCCGATGATTTAGGACTTCGGTCCCGTGTTAGTACTTTGTTCTGGTGTTTTAGGATTTTGAGTAAAATAACACTGAAATCTGGGGATGGTACCACGTGCATGGGAGTAGAAAGATAAGCATTGCATATTTAACTTGTACATGTTATGTGAAATTACGTGATTGAGATTGTTTGTGAATGTTGTATTATATGAAATTCCATCCTTGTTGTTATTCTACCGTTTATATTATAGAATGTATTCTCACCCCTACTTGTTTTCATGTTCTTGTATATGTATCTATGTATAGATGATTCTCCGGTCGATACTGGGGAGTCACTATTGTTGGTTGCTTATGGAAGACGGTGTAGACGACCACTTCCATTGTTTGCTTTCATATTCACCAAACCTTAAGTCGGCTATTAGTTTACTTTAGAATGAATAACTCTGATATTGTAACACCAGGGTTGGGATTGTTTACTAAGTTCTCTACTTTGTCTTAAATTGAATAATTGACCATTATTGCTAAGTTTTGAATTTAAAGTATATTTCGAAATAAAGGTTGAGTAATTGTTGGTGTGACACCTTTGTTTTATATTCTCTAAATTCCGCAATATTTTATAAGAAAAAGAAAATTTATTTTTGTGGATTTAGGGTGTTACACCATACACCTGCTCCTTAGCATCCCTACCATTTTTCTCCATGTTGTTCTCCCCTCTCACTCTATGTACTATTCGGTGTGTGTCACTACCTCTTCCATAGAAGCATATGGCCTCTAGGAAAGGGATTTAGTAAAATGCTTAGCCCTCAATCCATTTTGTGAGGCTCCTAATAACATCTCCTGGTTTAGGTGGATGACCTTGATAGTTGCCTATTTGAACTAGGTGAGATACTCCCTTAAATATTCTGAAGGGCCCTGGAGAATATTGAACATGATGGTGGTAGGCGTCTTCCCATGTCTACTCTCCTAGAATTAATGGACTAACTTCTTTATCAAGTCTTGATAACTAATGATTGATAATTATGGCAAGTTCATATACAAACCTTAACGTAACGTGCCTGAAGGTGGTGAAAAGGAGTTTGCACTTCAAAGATTTTGAGGCTTCGATGATCACTATCTGCGTGGTAAAGGAGGTGATATGCATGCTCCTGGGGATTGCTTCTCCCATCGATGTTTGCAAGTGAAAGTGGCTTGAAACTTCTAGATACAACGGTCACCAAGCCTAACATTTATTTATATATTGCAAAACATTTTCTTATAGATGTGCATGGGTTGGGTCAACCCAAAAAACTCGGTCAAACCCACCTAAAAAGTCCTAAACTTAACTTGGATTAGATAAGTGAGGGAATATGGTTTAAAAAACTTGAAAAATCCATTCAAATAAATGGGTTTCGAGTAAAATCGAACTTAGACCCAAAAAACCTACCGATATACTAATTAAACATTTATTATTATAATTTTTATTAATTTGACATAGTTGTTGCAATTTTAATTTCTTGAAAATTTACTATTTTAATGGTCGTGACTTTAAGTAATTTTGGATGTTGCAATTTTTAAATTATATTGATACTAATACAATTTTATTTATTAAAACTTATATTTGTGCAAGTATTTTATGATGAACTTTATTATTTAATATTATTATTCATTATTTTACGATGTAAAAATAGTAAAATTGGATTATCCAATTCTTTTTTTAAAATTAAAAATATTGAATAATTTTTGTGATAAAAATATGATGATTAATTATTTAGTTATTTAATAGTTAAAAAAAAAGTTATTTAGATAACCCACTACTCAATTCAACCAAATTTAAAAATTAATGGGTTTGCTTAAACCACTTCAATGGTATAATATTCTATTATTTTATCTTCTTATTTGCTTGCTTCTTTTGAGAAGAAAATTTTAGTACAATAAAAAAATTATATTTATATAGTATATCGAATCAATATTAAAATTTTAATTAAGTAAAATATTTATATTGTGTACGACACAATTTAAATTTATAATAAATAAAAAGATAATAACATAAAGTTTTTCAATTTGTGTTAGAAATTCATTGCATTATCTTTTGTTTGGTTGCTTGCCTAATTTGAGAAATGAAGAATAAACCAACTTTGACGCCAGTCTTCGAATTCATTGCATTATCTTCCAAATGAACGATATGTTAAAATTCTTTGATTACATATAGTACACATTTTATTGGTTTGTATTAATGGGCGAGATTCGATCTCTTTATCCTTTTGTTTTTTTTGTTGTTGTTGGAATTTATACTACTTACGATAGTACTGATTTGTTTTCATTGTATGAAATTGAAGATCATGTTGACGTCTATATTCATCTGCACGCAATATAGGGTGGTCCTTTAGCTATATGGTAAAATTCTTTGATTAAAATAACATATAATTTAAAATAGCAAAAGTAGAAAAAAGGTCTAGGGAGGGATGGGCAAACTCTGCAGTTTGGTGAGACAACCATATGAGTTGATGTCATCTATATACGTGAACTGTGAACTGTGAACTGTGTACTGGTGCCAGTGCTTTTTTGTACTTTGATTATGGAATTTGTACTTTGATGTGATCGAAGTCACAAACATAAATAAATAAATAAAATAATAAAACTAAAGGAAAGAAGACTGAATTTTGATTTGAGAATCAAGTGAGCACTACAATTTCTTTCCATTTTTTGATACAAATAATAGAGAATAACAATTCTATAATATGAGACTTCTCTATCAATTTTTAGTATAAATTAATTACAGTTAGTAGAAGATTTATGTGTTCGAAAAAAATTCATTTATATCTTAAATTATTTGTTGAAATATTATTATAAATAAGATAATGATAGATAGAATATTAAAGATAAAACATAAAATAATCATAGTACAGAAAGATGAAGAAGAAAATTTTAAAACAAGTCATTGATCATTTTCCATTTACGGAGATAAAGAAGATATAAAACAAAATAATTTAATAAAATGTAATGGAAAATATAATAATTAAAATTTTAAATTTAATATTGTTTTGTGACTTAATGTTTACATCTCAAATATAATGCATAAAACGAAGAAACGAAATTTTTTTGGACTTATTTGACATATATTATAACCCACAAAAATGTTAAATGAAATAGTCAATAATAATATTTTAGATTAATATCTATAACATATATATAAAGGCAAAACATGGTGTTTTGGTGTAGCCTATTTCTCTGTCAATTTTACCCTTATTTAATATATAACTTACTCAATAACTTCCATTAACTTTCTACCTAACTTCCTACTTTTAACTTTCTACTATTAACTTCTTACTTAACTTCTATTTAAAACTAATATTAGATAAAAAATATCATTTAAATTTTTACTTATGTGCATTAAAAAAACGGACAGACGGGCACTCAAGTGCCCGTCTGGACGCTAGTTAAATATAATATTAAAACAGAGAAAAAAATATCTTACCAAGCAACCCCAACCCAAGGGGTAGGCTAGGCAATTGACTAGAACCTAATCTTTTTTTATACCAATCAGTAGTGTAGTGTTAATATGCTTTTGCCTAGTGTCTCGATTTAACTTTTTTATACATCAGTATTCAGTAGTGTAGTTTTTTCTTATCTTAAAATATAAGATATCAAATTCACTTAATATTAAAGTCTTTAATTTGTTATAACTCCAAATATTATGTAGATATAATTTAACATCATGTAGACGCATATAATTTGAAAGCATTAGGATTTATTATTTAAAAGTATATAGTAATTATGGCATACATGATACATTCATGCTCTTTAATTTAAAACATAATAATACTATCCCCTGTTTTTTTTTGTGCAGAGAGAGAGAGAGAGAGAGAGAGAGAGAGAGAGAGAGAGAGAGAGAGAGAGAGAGAGAGAGAGAGAGAGAGAGAGAGAGAGAGAGAGAGAGAGAGAGAGAGAGAGAGAGAGAGAGAGAGAGAGAGAGAGAGAGAGAGAGAGAGAGAGAGATTTTAAAAACAAATAATTTTTTGTGAAAATAAAAAAATAAAAAAATATTTAAAAAAATATTTAAATTTTAAAATATTATTTTAGGAATTTATAAAATAAAATAAAATTTATTGAATTTATAAAATAAGATGGATGGATTGAATTTATTCATATAGTTCGATGGATAGATTGAATCCAATCCAATAAATAGTTTTTTATTTGATGGATGGATTAATTTTTAGATGAATTAGATGAATTTTATCTTAATGAGTTTTATTGCCACCCATAAATAATATGTGTCAGGCCGATCTTTCACAAACAAAATCTATATCAATTTGGTTAGACTAAAAATAGAAAGTGGATATGAGTTGCATCCTTAAATATAAATGTTAGTTTTTACTTGGTTATATCTAAATAAAAATAAATAAGAAATACAAAATAAATTTGTACCTACATAATATTAATATTATTGAACATTTCTTTGAAAATAATATTGATAGTTTGAGATAATATTTTTTTTTTGTGTTTGTTATGTATTAATATTTTTAAATTTAATTTTGCTCATTACTCTTGAAATTGCGACATAAAAACATTAATTTCATATCATATAATAGATAAGAAATGCAGATGAGTACTCAGAAGAAACAATTGTTTTTAAATTAAAATTTATACTGATATAGGTGAAAATGTGTGTAAAGTTAAGACGTACATTATAAATAGATTTATATTTGAATTTATAATTACTTAGTTATATATATTATTAAGCATTTTTATTACATCGGACGCAAAATGCATAATACTTCGAGTAAAGAATAATACTTCGAGTAAAGAAGCGAGATAACGAAGTGCAGTATAAAAACTAGTCACTTATCACTTCGATAAAAATAAAATCGAGAGGTAAAGTTAAATGAACATGGATTCGAGCCCCAACATTTACACTATTATTATTTTAAAAAATAGCTTATCTTACCTTTTGGTTTACAAATAAAACTGAGGGGTAAGATTATTTCTTTTTTCTTTAAAAAAGAAAATCGTTATATGGTTTAACCAGAATATTACATTACTTACATAAAATATTACATTGTTTACCCAGAATATTACATTGTTTACACAAAATATTAAAATAAAAATAAAATTCCCTAGGTGGTGACGATTAATTGTTGGTGCAAATATTCTCCAAGGCTTTACATGCATTTGATTATGAAGGAAAACAAAATAAGGGTTAGATAAATAAATTCAATATTCAAATATATGATTTTGGGCTCAAATAAATATTTAACAAACCAACCCTTAAACCTAAGTAATTTTCTACTCTTGCAATCCATCTTGGAGAACTTTTCCAAGCATCTTTATGTTTCAAGCGGTTCATGTTCCATATAGGTTAGATTTTTAATATTCAACATGCTTTTATAATGGATGTCCCTTAGGTTTCACGTGGATCACTAGTGGCAAATTCTTTAGCATTGATAAACATTAAATGAACGACAAAGATTTGTTTAAGGGCGTTGAATATAGTGAAAAAACGCTTAACTATCCCCTCAGTCACGAAGAAAACTGAGGTGAATAAGTTTTTTTTTAAATTACATTGTTAACACAGAATATTAAAAATATATTGTAAAATCTGTTTTCCAATGAGAATTTTTATTTTCCATGTTCAGAACCCACGCAAGATGCTAAAGAACTGTTTCCTAATGAGAATTTTTATTTTTTTCACTTGCAATTCTTCCCAGAGATCTGTAGTAGCAACTCATGATCAAATGGACGGTGGTGAATCCTCTCTTTGGGACGGTGTTGGAGCGGTAAAGCGGCAAACAACAAAAAGATTTGGAAGTATTTTTCCAGGAATTTATCGTGTCCACAGAGATTGGGAATTGAACTGTCGTTCAACAATATCAATGTTAATGAGTTTGGTTTAAAATGGTTTAAAGTAAAAACAGAAAAGTAAACATTAAACAAAAAGAATTCATTCTTCAGACAGAAGAAACTTTTCCGGCATATACATAATCGACTCCTCACAAACTTAAACTTACCGACCAGTTATACTCAACCTACAATACTCCTCAATTCACCCAACATCGCTCACAACAAAGGTTATGTCTAACGCAAAGTTGAGAGAACAACTGTGTTACCATTGTCGACACTCTCGCACGCGACTCAAGGCACAGAGGCATTAAGCTTCGACGCCTATTGAAGATTGTTAGCTCTAAATCTATCTCTAGAATACAGAAACTAACAGATAATCATCCCTAATCGAAGTTTGCGAGGATTATCTCTAACGCAACCCAAACCCCGCGCATTAAGCAAAAATCAGAGACAATCACCAATAAAGATTTGTAAAGCAGATTTCTTACAACGCCATGGGCGATAAATATACATAAGATCAAAGTAAATACATATACAAAACCCAACAAAGAAGAATCCTCAAAGAAGAAGAGAAATGAATCAAACATCTCGCGGATTGTAAGAGGCGATCGATGAGAAATCCACCCCGGATCATCCATATGCAAGCTTCCATGTTGTTTTCTAAGCTAATCTACCAAAAAATGAAGTTGATGGAATTGGGAGCAAAAACCCCAAAACCATAACCTAAAAAATGCTAAAAAAAAATGACTTAAATAGACAAAATAAGGTTTCCAGGTTCGCCCAGCGAACCCCCGTTCGCCCAGCGAACATATGTCGCCTTAGCTACTGCCTAAAACAGAGTTTTTCACGCTTCTAGGCACTTTTTATTCGCTAGAGTTCATTTTGCGAACTCCCCAGCGAATACGCTCGCTTCCAGTTCGCCTAGCGAACATGACAGCAAACCAGAACTTGTTTCTTTCATAACTTTTGAATCGTAACTCGGATTGACGCACGGTCGGAAGCTTTGGAAAGCTTATACAATGTTCTATACAACAATGGAAAAATCCCACTGCTTGAATACCTACAGAAATGAATGGAAAGCCATTAAACTCAACAATATTTACACAAAACGCAATATATACACCAAAATGTACACTATACGCATTTATAAACAAAACAGGGTTTATTCGTGTGATATTTAACTAAAAGTATCGATAAGTGCAACAAAACTTATATACAAAAATAGGTACAATTTGCACTTATCAACTCTCCCCAACTTAAATAATTGTTTGTCCTCAAACAAGAATCAAGCGACTCAAAGAAACAAAAGCAATAACCAAAGAATCACGAATCAACAGGTTTTGAAAACGGAAAACAAATGTATGGTTCAAATGAAAAACGGTACACGCAAAGTAAATACTTACCACTAAACTACGATGACAACAGTCACGAAACAAATGCAAAATACAAAAATCATGCCAAACACCCTAAAACAATACAAGTTCCAACGTGAATCACACCTAGCAAAAACAATCATCGGTAGATGAAAAACACAAAATGAGGTACTTTTCACTCACACAACAATCTTGGAAACAAAAGAATAAATTATGCATTCATCCAAAAATCATATTGAAAACATAAAAGCAAGAATCACAAGGGATTTCAAGGTTGTAGCGTGGTTGGGTAAACAAACAAGGGGCAATTTCTAAACGTAATTGAAACAAAAACTTGACTAAACCTAAGGGAGTGATCAACTCACAAAGTTTCAAACACCAAAATTTCAATCAAACTTCATCCAAAATCTCAAGTGTTACACAAAACACAATACTTATTTAGCACAATTATTTGAACTCTTTTTGTTTCCTTTCTCAAGGATTTTATTTTTCTTTCTTTTTTCTTTTCTTTTCTTTTTCTTTTTTTTCTTTTTTTCTTTTCTTTTTCAACCTCATAGAAACCAACCAATGAGTAAACAACCATTCTCTACCCAACTTGAATTCAACCACATCATCATGTGAATACTCCCTACTTTCTAAGGCAAGGTAAAAATTCATACAACAACACAAAGTTGAGGGTTCAAGAAAAAATAATCAATCAAAATCCATACAAAAAGTAAATTTGACACTCTTAGACAAGCATCAAACTCAAACAACATGGATAATGACCAAAGGCTCAAAGGGGTTACAAATGACCACACACTCACAAGGTGAATTGACTATTCGACTAGGTAGTTGTGCTCACAATGAAACAAAATGCCTTGATCCCTTTCATGCTTTCATATAATCAACACAAACAAAAGATTAAGCATAATAAAATCCACTTAGAACAAGAATGTTGGTACTCCACGCATATATGAACAATGGAAAGCTACCTCACAAAAAGGGTGGAACTAAAGTGATTCACATCAAGAACAAGTATACAAAAGAATGAATGACATGGAAGTTTGTAAAAAGCCTAAGTATCTTGAATATGCTAAAGTCAAGAAAGCGATAAACACATACCTTGGACGTGTACAAAACTTAACAATATAAATACCATACATCCGCAAGTTGAAACAATCAAAATTGGAACATCACCAAATTTCCTCAAGCTACTCAAAACAAGTTCATTGACAAACACAAAGATCATTAATATAAACAAACTAAAAAACCGGCAAAAATTGTCTAAACAATTTTAAAAGTGAAGATTTGAAATTTAAGAGTTGGTCCGATTTAAATTTGTTTAGACAATTGCACCATACTACCTAAACTAAACAACAACCAAAAGAAAATAATACAACATGCTTGTTTTACGTCGTAAGCTCGACGACTTTACAATGCTTAGCTAGTAACTTCCTTCATTCATGCCATGGTGATGTCTCACCGCACAAACCAAAAGCAAGTGTCATAACCAAACACTTGAACAAACGTTAAAATATACAAGTATCAATATAAACAAGTGAAAATATACAATATATACGATATCTACAAAACTCAAAAACAAAGAAACTATCGCAATGTAAGTTCAATAAAAACCAATCACCGACAACTGCACCATTTTGTTGGAGCGGTAAAGCGGCAAGCAACAAAAAGATTTCGAAGTATTTTTTCGGGAATTTATCGTGTCCACAGGGATTGGGAATTGAACTGCCATTCAACAATATCAATGTTAATGAGTTTGGTTTAAAATGGTTTAAAGTAAAAACAAAAAAGTAAACATTAAACAAAAAGAATTCATTCTTCAGACAGAAGAAACTTGTCCGGCATATACATAATCGACTCCTCACAAATTTAAACTTACCGACCAGTTATACTCAACCTACAATACTTCTAATTATCACCCAGCATCGCTCACAACAAAGTTATGTCTAACGTAAAGTTGAGAGAACAACTGTGTTACCATCGTCGACATTCTCGCACGCGACTCATGTCGCGGAGGCATTAAGCTTCGACGCCTATTGAAGATTGTTTGCTCTAAATCTATCTCTAAAATCCAGAAACTAACAGATAATCATCCCTAATCAAAGTTTGCGATGATTATCTCTAACGCAACCCAAACTCCGCGCATTAAGCAAAAATCAGAGACAATCACCAATAAAGATTTGTAAAGCAGATTTCATACAACGCCATGGGCGATAAATATACATAAGATCAAAGTAAATACATATAAAAAACCCAACAAAGAAGAAAACACAAAGAAGAAGAGAAATGAACCAAACATCTCGCAGATTGTCAGAGCCGATCGATGAGAAATCCACCCCGGATCATCCATATGCAAGCTTCCATGTTGTTTTCTAAGCTAATCTAATGAAAAATGAAGTTGATGGAGTTGGGAGCAAAAAACCCCCAAAACCATAACCTAAAAAATGCTGAAAAATGACTTAAATAGACAAAATTGGGTTTCCAGGTTCGCCCATTGAACATATGCCGCCTTAGCTACTACCTAAAACATTGTTTTTCACTCTTCTGGGCACTTTTTATTCGCCAGAGTTCGCTTTGCGAACTCCCCAGCGAATACGCTCGCTTCCAGTTCGCCTAGCGAACATGACAGCAAACCAGAACTTGTTTTTTTCATAACTTTAACCGTAACTCGGATTGACGCACGGTCGGAAGCGTTGGAAAGCTTAATCAATGCTCTATACAAAAATGGCAAAATCCCACTGCTTGAATACCTACAAAAAATGAATGGAAAGCAATTAAACTCAACGATATTTACACAAAACGCAATATATATACACTAAAATGTACACTATACGCATTTATAAACAAAACAGGGTTTATTCGTATGATATTTAACAAAAAGTATCAATAAGTGCAACAAAACTTTTATACAAAAATAGGTACAATTTGCACTTATCAGCTCTCCCCAACTTAAATAATTGTTTGTCCTCAAAGATGAATCAAGTGACTCAAAGAAACAAAAGCAATAACCAAAGAATCACGAATCAACAGGTTTTGAAAACGGAAAACAATTGTATGGTTCAAATGAAAAATGGTACACACAAAGTAAATAATTACCACTAAAATACGACGACAACAGTCACGAAACAAAAGCAAAATACAAAAATCATGCCAAACATCCTAAAACAACACAAGTTCCAACGTGAATCACACCTAGCAAAAACAATCATCGGTAGATGAAAAACACAAAATGAGGTACTTTTCACTCACACAACAATCTTGCAAACAAATGACTAAATTATGCATTCATCCAAAAATCATATTGAAAACATAAAAGGAAGAATCACAAGGGATTTCAAGGTTGTAGCGTGGTCGGGTAAACAAACAATGGGAAATTTCTAAAGGTAATTGAAACAAAAACTTGACTAAACCTAAGGGAGTGATCAACTCACAAAGTTTCAAACACCAAAATTTCAATCAAACTTCATCCAAAATCCCAAGTGTTACACAAAACACAATACTTATTTAGCACAATTATTTGAACTCTTTTTGTTTCCTTTCTCAATGATTTTCTTTTTCTTTCTTTTTTCTTTTCTTTTCTTTTTCTTTTTTTTTCATTTTTTTCTTTTCTTTTTGAACCTCATAGAAACCAACCAATGAGTAAACAACCATTTTCACCCCAACTTGAATTCAACCACATCATCATGTGAATACTCTCTACTTTCTAAGGCAAGGTAAAAATTCATACAACAACACAAAGTTGAGGGTTCAAGAAAAAATAATCAATCAAAATCCATACAAAAAGTAAATTTGACACTCATAGACAAGCATCAAACTCAAACAACATGGATAATGACCAAAGGCTCAAAGGGGTTACAAATGACCTCACACTCACAAGGTGAATTGACTATTCGGCTACGTAGTTGTGCTCAAAATAAAACAAAATGCCTTGATCCTTTTCATGCTTTCATATAATCAACCCAAACAAAAGATTAGGCATAATAAAATCCAGTTTGAACAAGAATGTTGGTACTCCACGCATATATGAACAATGGAAAGCTACCTCACAAAAAGGGTGGGAACTAAAGTGATTCACATCAAGAACAAGTATACAAAAGAATGAATGACATGGAAGTTTGTAAAAAGCCTAAGTATCATGAATATGCTAAAGTCAAGAAAGCGATAAACACATACCTTGGACGTGTACAAAACTTAACAATATCAATACCATACATCCGCAAGTTGAAACGATCAAAATTGGAACATCACCAAATTTCCTCAAGCTACTCAAAACAAGTTCATTGACAAACACAAAGACCATTAATATAAACAAACTAAAAAAACTGTAAAAATTGTCTAAACAAATTTAAAAGTGAAGATTTGAAAATTAAGAGCAGGTCCGATTTAAATTTATTTAGACAATTGCACCATACTACCTAAACTAAACAACAACCAAAAGAAAATAATACAACATGCTTGTTTTACGTCGTAAGCTCGGCGCCTTTACAATGCTTAGCTAGTAACTTCCTTCATTCATGCCATGGTGATGCCTCACCGCACAAACCAAAAGCAAGTGTCCTAACCAAACACTTGAACAAACGTTAAAATATACAAGCATCAATATAAACAAGTGAAAATATACAATATATACGATATCTACAAAACTCAAAAACAAAGAAACTATCGCATTGCAAGTTCAATAAAAACCAATCACCAGCAACGGCGCCATTTTGTTGGAGCGGTAAAGCGGCAAGCAACAAAAAGATTTGGAAGTATTTTTTCGAGAATTTATCGTGTCCACAGGGATTGGGAATTGAACTCCCGTTCAACAATATCAATGTTAATGAGTTTGGTTTAAAATGGTTTAAAGTAAAAACAGAAAAGTAAACATTAAACAAAAAAAATTCATTCTTCAGACAGAAGAAACTTGTCCGGCATATACATAATCGACTCATCACAAATTTAAACTTACCGACCAGTTATACTCAACCTACAATACTTCTCAATATCACCCAACATCGCTCACAACAAAGGTTATGTCTAACGTAAAGTTGAGAGAACAACTGTGTTACCATCGTCGACACTCTCGCACGCGACTCAGGGCACGGAGGCATTAAGCTTCGACGCCTATTGAAGATTGTTTACTCTAAATCTATCTCTAGAATCCAGAAACTAACAGATAATCATCCCTAATCGAAGTTTGCGAGGATTATCTCTAACGCAACCCAAACTCCGCGCATTAAGCAAAAATCAGAGACAATCACCAATAAAGATTTGTAAAGAAGATTTCATACAATGCCATGGGCGATAAATATACATAAGATCAAAGTAAATACATATAAAAAACCCAACAAAGAAGAAAACACAAAGAAGAAGAGAAATGAACCAAATATCTCGTGGATTGTCATAGCCGATCGATGAGAAATCCACCCCGGATCATCCATATGCAAGCTTCCATGTTGTTTTCTAAGCTAATCTACTGAAAAATAAAGTTGATGGAGTTGGGAGCAAAAAACCCCAAAACCATAACCTAAAAAATGTTGAAAAATGACTTAAATAGACAAAATTTGGTTTCCAGGTTCGCCCAGTGAACCCCCGTTCGCCCAGCGAACATATGTCGCCTTAGCTACTGCCTAAAACGGTGTTTTTCACTCTTCTGAGCACTTTTTATTCGCCAGAGTTCGCTTTGCGAACTCCCCAGCGAATACGCTTGCTTCCAGTTCGCCTAGCAAACATGACAGCAAACCAGAACTTGTTTTTTTCATAACTTTTGAACCGTAACTAGGATTGGCGCACGGTCGGAAGCGTTGGAAAGCTTAATCAATGCTCTATACAACAATGGAAAAATCCCACAGCTTGAAAACCTACAAAAATGAATGGAAAGCAATTAAACTCAATGATATTTACACAAAACGCAATATATACACCAAAATGTACACTATACGCATTTATAAACAAAACAGGGTTTATTCGTATGATATTTAACAAAAAGTATCGATAAGTGCAACAAAACTTATATACAAAAATAGGTACAATTTGCACTTATCAGCTCTCCCCAACTTAAATAATTGTTTGTCCTCAAACAAGAATCAAGCGAATCAAAGAAACAAAAGCAATAACCAAAGAATAACGAATCAACAGGTTTTGAAAATGGAAAACAAATGTATGGTTCAAATGAAAAACGACACACACAAAGTAAATACTTACCACTAAACTACGACGACAACAGTCACGAAACAAATGCAAAATACAAAAATCATGCCAAACATCCTAAAACAACACAAGTTCCAACGTGAATCACACCTAGCAAAAACAATCATCGGTAGATGAAAAACACAAAATGAGGTACTTTTCACTCACACAACAATATTGCAAACAAAAGACTAAATTATGCATTCATCCAAAAATCATATTGAAAACATAAAAGCAAGAATCACAAGGGCTTTTAAGGTTGTAGCGTGGTCGGGTAAACAAACAAGGGGCAATCTCTAAAGGTAATTGAAACAAAAACTTGCCTAAACCTAAGGGAATGATCAACTCACAAAGTTTCAAACACCAAAATTTCAATCAAACTTCATCCAAAATCCCAAGTGCTATACAAAACACAATACTTATTTAGCACAATTTCTTTTTATTTCCTTTCTCAAGGATTTTCTTTTTCTTTCTTTTTTCTTTTCTTTTCTTTTTCATTTTTTTTCATTTTTTTTCATTTTTTTCTTTTCTTTTTCAACCTCGTAGAAACCAATCAATTACTAAACAATCTTCCTCTCCCCAACTTGAATTCAACCACATCATCATGTGAATACTCCCTACTTTATAAGGCAAGGTAAAAATTCATACAACAACACAAAGTTGAGGGTTCAAGAAAAAATAATCAATCAAAATCCATACAAAAAGTAAATTTGACACTCATGGACAAGCATCAAACTCAAACAACATGTCATAATGACTAAAGGCTCAAAGGGGTTACAAATGATCACACACTCACAAGGTGAATTGACTATTTGGCTAGGTAGTTGTGCTCAAAATGAAACAAAATGCCTTGATCTTTTTCATGCTTTTATATAATCAACACAAACAAAAGATTAAGCATAATAAAATCCAGTTAGAACAAGAATGTTGGTACTCCACGCATATATGAACAATGGAAAGCTACCTCACAAAAAGGGTGGGAACTAAAGTGATTCACATCAAGAACAAGTATACAAAAGAATGAATGGCATGGAAGTTTGTAAAAAGCCTAAGTATCATGAATATGCTAAAGTCAAGAAAGCGATAAACACATACCTTTGACATGAACAAAACTTAACAATATCATTACCATACATCCGCAAGTTGAAACGATCAAACTTGGAACATCACCAAATTTCCTCAAGCTACTCAAAACAAGTTCATTGACAAACACAAAGACCATTAATCTAAACAAACTAAAAAACCGGCAAAAATTGTCTAAACAAATTTAAAAGTGAAGATTTGAAATTTAAGAGCTGGTCCAATTTAAATTTTTTTAGACAATTGCACCATACTACCTAAACTAAAAAACAACCAAAAGAAAATAATACAACATGCTAGTTTTACGTCGTAAGCTCGACGCCTTTACAATGCTTAGCTAGTAACTTCCTTCATTCATGCCATGGTGATGCCTCACCGCGCAAACCAAAAGCAAGTGTCCTAACCAAACACTTGAACAAACGTTAAAATATACAAGTATCAATATAAACAAGTGAAAATATACAATATATACGATATCTACAAAACTAAAAAACAAAGAAACTATCGCAATGCAAGTTCAATAAAAACCAATCCCCGACAACGGCGCCATTTTGTCGGAACGGTAAAGAGGCAAGCAACAAAAAGATTTGAAAGTATTTTTCTGGGAATTTATCGTGTCCACAAGGATTGGGAATTGAACTGCCATTCAACAATATCAATTTTAATGAGTTTAGTTTAAAATGGTTTAAAGTAAAACAGAAAGGTAAACATTAAACAAAAAGAATTCATTCTTCAGACGGAAGAAACTTCTCAGGTATGTACATAATCGACTCCTCACAAACTTAAACTTACCGACCAGTTATACTCAACCTACAATAATCCTCAATATCACCCAACATCGCTCACAACAAAGGTTATGTCTAACGTAAAGTTGAGAGAATAATTGTGTTACCATCGTCGACACTCTCGCACGCGACTCAAGGCACGGAGGCATTAAGCTTCGACGCCTATTGACGACTGTGAGCTCTAAATCTATCTCTAGAATCCAGAAACTAACAGATAATCAACCTTAATCGAAGTTTGCGAGGATTATCTCTAACGTAACCTAAACTCCGCGTATTAAGCAAAAATCAGAGACAATCACCAATAAAGATTTGTAAAGCAGATTTCATACAACGCCATGGGCGATAAATATACATAAGATTAAAGTAAATACATATACAAAACCCAACAAAGAAGAAAACACAAAGAAGAAGAGAAATGAACCAAAACCATAACCTTAAAAATGCTGAAAAATGACTTAAATAGACAAAATTGGGTTTCTAGGTTCGTCCAGTGAACCCCCGTTCGCCCAGTGAACATATGCCGCCTTAGCTACTGCCTAAAATAGTGTTATTCATGCTTCTGGGCACTTTTTTCGCCTGAGTTCGCTTTGCAAACTCCCCAGCGAATACGCTCGCTTCCAGTTCGCCTACCGAACATGACAGCAAACCAGAACTTGTTTTTTCATAACTTTTGAATCGTAACTCAGATTGACGCACGGTCGGAAGTGTTGGAAAACTTATTCAATGCTCTATACAACAATGGAAAAACCCCACTGCTTCAATACATACAAAAATGAATGGAAAGCAATTAAACTCAACGATATTTACACAAAATGCAATATATACACTAAAATATACACTATACGCATTTATAAACAAAACAGGGTTTATTCGTATGATATTTAACAAAAAATATTGATAAGTGCAACAAAACTTATATACAAAAATAGGTATAATTTGCACTTATTAACTCTCCCCAACTTAAATAATTGTTTGTCCTCAAACAAGAATCAAGTGACTCAAAGAAACAAAAGCAATAACCAAAGAATCACGAATCAAAAGGTTTTGAAAACGAAAAACAAATGTATGGTTCAAATGAAAATCGGTACACACAAAGTAAATACTTACCACTAAACTACGACGACAACAGTCACGAAACAAATGCAAAATACAAAAATCATGCCAAACATCCTAAAACAACACAAGTTTCAACGTGAATCACACCTAGCAAAAATAATCATCGGTAGATGAAAAACACAAAATGAGGTACTTTTCACTCACACAACAATCTTGCAAACAAAAGACTAAATTATGCATTTATCCAAAAATCATATTGAAAACATAAAAGCAAGAATCACAAGGGCTTTCAAGGTTGTAGCGTGGTCGGGTAAACAAACAAGGGGCAATTTCTAAAGGTAATTAAAACAAAAACTTGCCTAAACCTAAGGGAGCGAACTACGCACAAAGTTTCAAACACCTTAATTTCAATCAAACTTCATCCAAAATCCAAAGTGTTACACAAAACACAATACTTATTTAGCACAATTATTTGAACTCTTTTTATTTCCTTTCTCAAGGATTTTCTTTTTCTTTCTTTTTTCTTTTCATTTCTTTTTCTTTTTTTTCTTTTCTTTTCTTTTTCAACCTCATAGAAACCTACCAATTAGTAAACAACCATTCTCTCCCCAACTTTAATTCAACCACATCATCATCTGAATACTCCCTACTTTCTAAGGCAGGGTAAAAATTCATACAATAACACAAAGTTGAAGGTTCAAGAAAAAATAAGCAATCAAAATCCATACAAAAAGTAAATTTGACACTCATAGACAAGCATCAAACTCAAACAACATGGATAATGACCAAATGCTCAAAGGGGTTAAAAATGATCACACACTCACAAGGCGAATTGACTATTCGGCTAGGTAGTTGTGCTCAAAATGAAACAAAATGCCTTGATCCTTTTCATGCTTTCATATAATCAACACAAACAAAAGATTAAGCATAATAAAATCCTGTTAGAACAAGAATGTTGGTACTCCTCACATATATGAACAACGGAAAGCTACCTCAAAAAAAGGGTGGGAACTAAAGTGATTCACATCAAGAACAAGTATACAAAAGAATGAATGGCATGGAAGTTTGTAAAAACCCTAAGTATCATGAATATGCTAAAGTCAAGAAAGCGATAAACACATACCTTGGACGTGTACAAAACTTAACAATATCATTATCATACATCCGCAAGTTGAAACGATCAAACTTGGAAAATCACCAAATTTCCTCAAGCTACTCAAAACAAGTTCATTGACAAACACAAAGACCATTAATATAAATAAACTAAAAAACCGGAAAAAATTGTCTAAACAAATTTAAAAGTGAAGATTTTAAACTTAAGAGCTGGTCCGATTTAAATTTTTTTAGACAATTGCACCATACTACCTAAAATAAACAACAACCAAAAGAAAATAATACAACATGATTGTTTTACGTCGTAAGCTCGACGCATTTATAATGCTTAGCTAGTAACTTCCTTCATTCATGCCATGGTGATGCCTCACCGCGCAAACCAACCAAACACTTGAACAAACGTTAAAATATACAAGTATCAATATAAACAAGTGAAAACATACAATATATACGATATCTACAAAACTCAAAAATAAAGAAACTATCGCAATGCAAGTTCGATACAAACTAATCCCCGGCAACGGCGCCATTTTGTTGGAGAGGTAAAGCGGCAAGCAACAAAAAGATTTGGAAGTATTTTTCCGAGAATTTATCGTGTCCACAAAGATTGGGAATTGAACTGCCGTTCAACAATATCAATGTTAATGAGTTTGGTTTAAAATGGTTTAAAGTAAAAACAGAAAAGTAAACATTAACCAAAAAGAATTCATTCTTCAGACAGAAGAAACTTGTCCGACATGTACATAATCGACTCCTCACAAACTTAAACTTACCGACCAGTTATACTCAACCTACAATACTCCTCAATATCACCCAAAATCGCACACAACAAAGGTTATGTCTAACGTAAAATTGAGAGAACAACTGTGTTACAATTGTCGACACTCTCGCATGCGACTCAAGGCACGGAGGCATTAAACTTCGACACCTATTGATGATTGTTAGCTCTAAATCTATCTCTAGAATTAAGAAACTAACAGATAATCATCCTTAATCGAAGTTTGCGTGGATTATCTCTAAAGCAACCAAAACCCCGCGCATAAGCAAAAATCAAAGACAATCACCAATAAAGATTTGTAAAGCAGATTTCATACAACGCTATGGGCGATAAATATACATAAGATCAAAGTAAATACATATACAAAGCCCAAAAAAGAAGAAAACACAAAGAAGAAGAGAAATGAACCAAACATCTCGCGGATTGTCAGAGCCGATCGATGAGAAATCCACACCGGATCATCCATATGCAAGCTTCCATGTTGTTTTCTAAGCTAATCTACTGAAAAAAGTAGTTGATGGAGTTGGGAGCAAAAAACTCCAAAACCATAACCTAAAAAATGCTGAAAAATGACTTAAATAAAAAAAATTGGGTTTCCAGGTTCGCCCAGCGAACCCCCGTTCGCCCAGTGAACATATGCCGCCTTAGCTACTGCCTAAAACAATGTTTTTCACGCTTCTGGGCACTTTTTATTCGCCAGAGTTCGCTTTGCGAACTCCCCAACGAATACGCTCGCTTCCAGTTCGCCTAGTGAACATGACAACAAACTAGAACTTGTTTTCTTCATAACTTGTAAACTGTAACTCGGATTGACGCACGGTCGGAAGCGTTGAAAAGCTTATTCAATGCTCCATAGTCCATACAACAATGGCAAAATCCCACTGTTGGAATACCTACAAAAATGAATGGAAAGAAATAAAACTCAACGATATTTACACAAAACGCAATATATACACTAAAATGTACACTATACGCATTTATTAACAAAACAGGGTTTATTCATATGATATTTAACAAAAAGTATCGATAAGTGCAACAAAACTTATATACAAAAATATGTACAATTTTCACTTATCAGACGGCTACATATAAGTTAGTCTTAGGGTAAAATCTATTTAACGAGTGTTTTTATAGTAAAATATGATTCTTAAGCACCTCGGTTTTATTATAAAACTAAGGTTTTTTATCTTCTCCTTTTAACTACCACCTCGTCGATGACAAAAACGAAGGTGAATAATTCTTTTTTTTGTGATATTACATTGTTTACACAAAATATTAAAATAAATGGTTTACGACAAATCTTTGCACTTATTACTGAATATATTCGCTAATATCTAGATTTAGTTGCATTCTCTTCTTTGTTCAAAGGTTAAGCTCTCTTCCTTGTTGGTTAAGCTCCCTTCTTTGTTTGTTAAGCTTTATTCTTTGAGTAACTTAAAGTAAGAATGATTTTCTACACTAGCAATCTATCAACTAAGTACTCTTCAAAGGTTGAGCTCCCTTCTTTAACTGAGGGTTATTCCAAAAATACAACAACAAAAACATCAACACCATTATGTGAGATAGATTGCAGGGGCAAAAAAAATGTTTTGTTCAAGATAGAAGAATATTGAAGATTTTTTTGTACATGATTCGAATCATGAGGTCCAAGATTCTAATCACACTTTCCTCATGATTCAAATCATGAGGTCCATGATTTGAATCACATTTTCCTCATGATTCAAATCAATAAACATTTTTTCAAAATTCTATTTTTTCTTTTATTCCACTTCACTTGCTCATTTGATTCAAATCATAGATTAAACTTGATTCGAATCTAACTGACTTTTTCAACCATTTTTTATTCTTAATCTCAAGCACATATAAAACCTTTTTGTCATCATTTCTCACATAACATCTTATCATTATGATCATGTTTTTTAGTGTGATTTAGTGAAAAAATATTTTTCTCTGTTTTGAGTGTTTAGAGTCTTGCGGCGAAATTCTTGCATCTTCAACTTCAATTTGGTTCAGATTTTGATAACAAAAGATTTTCAATTGATTGAAGGAGGCGCGTCCTTGAAAATAATCGTTCTTGGAGATCTAGTTGAGTTTTTTAGGTTGTTTGCAAGATTGAGGTGATAATCAATGATGGTGAGAAGTTCCATTGAAAAGAAGTAGGTTCTTCTCTCTAGAATTGCCTTAGTAGTGACTATGTGCAAGGCTATGGATAAAACAAAGTTCTTCTCAAATTTTCAGAAAATTCATCACTCAAGGAATAGGTAGGATCAAGGGGTTAATAACTATACATGAAGGCTTGGAGCAGATTGGTGATATTGGAACATTCAAGAAATGTAATTCGAGTAAAGATAACGTAGAAGTGTTTGGAAGTGTGTTGCATACAAGTCAACATCCAAATAGGATATTTTATTTTCTTAGCTGTATTGTAGATTGGTGATTGTATGAAGTCTTGCGAATATTTGTCAAATAACAAGGAGCTATGTAGGTTCCAGTGGGAAACCATTGAAGAGTGTACGTAGGAAAAGCGAGGACGACCGTCAAAGCACTATAAATCTTGGTGTCATCTCTCTCTCTCTCTCTCACTCTCACTCTCTCTCTCTCTCTCTCTCTTCTCTCTCTCTCTCTCTGTCTCTCTCTCTCTCTCTCCCTCTCTCTCTCTCTCTCTCTCTTTTCTCTCTCTCTCTCTGTCTCTCTCTCTCTCTCTCTCTCTCTCTCTCTCTCTCTCTCTCTCTCTCTCTCTACTCTTACATTTAATTTCATAGTATTTTCATGCTTAGGTATTTCAATTCCACCGTAGTTATTGTTTGTTCATTGATAGAGATTTATTACGTAAGCATTAGGTTTTGTTGGAATTGGATAACTTGTTAAGCTAAATTGGTGATTGATATTTTGTGAAACTAATTAACATTAGAATTCCATTCATTGAATCATTGTGTAAACACTTCTTGTGAATTACACAATCGAATCAACCTGCACCTATTGTTTCATCATATTCATCTTTGGTGTTTATGAAATGATCTGTGTTAACTTGATCAACATTCAAATAGTATAATTTTAGATACTTCCGCTTGTAATTATTTTTGAAAACATTCTAATTTTTTAAAACGACGGTTGAATTTTAAATTGGGTCTATTCACCCCCATCTAGACCATTTTTTTACTTCTATATTCACACCCAACATTTGGTATCAGAGCTGGTCTTTTGATTATGTTGTGAATTAGGATGCCTTAAAACAAAGTATAATAGGTTTCTTTATGATTAAGAAACACACAAGGGTTAGGGTTAACAAGGAAAAGCAAGGAAAACTAACAAGGATTGGTTATAACTGTTATTCTTTACTTTCTCTTTAAATCATATTACAAGTACGCAAGAATAACAATTAACCCTCTCACCCTAATTAGGATTTGTCACACCACTTAAGATGAGAGACTAGTATGCTATTTATAATAAAACCTAAAATACTAAACTAATGGGATTTTAACAATTACCCATTACAAGCTAACTTAGGGTACAAGCTAACTTAAACAATTGAATCCTTAACACAATGCCCAATTCGGCAACTACATAATAGAACACAATTCGACTACAGCATGTAGGTCTTCGACAACAACATGTGAGCAAACTTCGATGACATGCTTAACTAGAGTTTGATCTAATATCTCACAAATCTCCATCTTGGATCTAACTCTATAACATCAAGAAACACACTAGTTTTATTCATGCAGCTTTATCAACGACATACAGTGGAAAAACTTGCAACTGGGCAATGTCTTGGTGATCATATCAGCAACATTATGATCTGTCGAAACCTTCAGCACTTGGACTTCTCCACGCTCGATTACTCCTCTAACAAAATGCAGCCTTACATCAATGTGCTTGGTTCGCTCATGATAGGCTGAATTCTTTGACAGGTGTATTGCACTTTGACTATCACATTTAACAGTGATAACTCGACCTTGAAGTTTCAGCTCCTTTGCAAAACCTTCAAGCCACAATGCTTCCTTCATAACTACAATTAGGGCGATATATTCCGCTTCAGTGGTTGATAAGGAAATAACCTTCTGAAGTGTTGCTTTCCAACTGATTGTTGTGCCAAAAATAGTGAAAACATTTCCAGAAATAGATTTTCTAGAATCCATACAACCTGCATAATCAGAGTCGACATATCCTTCGATTCCTGATTTACTATCTTCACTCAAGGCTCCACCATAAATTAAGACTCTCTTCAAAGACCGATTTATGTACCTTAGAATTCATTTAAATGCTTGCCAGTGAGCCTTTCCAAGATTCGCCATGTACATGCTTACAAGACTTACTGCATATGCTATGTCAGGTCTAGTACATACCATAACATACATAAAAGAACACACTATATTAGCATATGGAATGCTCTTCATATAAGCTCTTTCGACAACAGTACTAGGACATTGATCTATACTCAACTTGAATTGAGGGTTTGTCAGAGTCACAACAGGCTTTGAATTCGACATACCATAATTTTCGAGAATCTTCTGTAGGTATGCCTCTTGAGATAAGCATAATTTCAAATGTTTTCTATCTCTTAGGATGTCATTCCCAAGACTTCTAGACGCAGCTCCCAGATCCACATAAAGCAACAAAATAACAAATGAATTACCCGGTCGAAATCTGAAGTAAACACAGTGTTCGAACTGACTTCTAATAAAACTTATGCGTGCCATGAACTTGTCGAATCTCCTATTCCACTGTCGAGGAATTTTTTCAGTCCCTATAAAGATCTCTTCAGTTTGCATACATAATCTTCCTTTCCCCTTTCGACATACCCTTCAGGTTGCCTCATCAGGATTATTTCATTTAGATCACCATACAAGAACTCAGTCTTCACATCCATCTGTTCTAGTTCAAGGTCGAACTGTGCCAGCGTGGCAAGCAAAATTCGAATCGATATGTTCTTCACAACAGGAGAGAACACATCATTGAAGTCGACACCTTCTTTCTGAGTGAAAATCCTAGGGACCAATCTTGCCTTGTATCTCTTCGACGCCACTCCTTCATTTCTTCATTAACTTTGAAAATCCATTTACAACTGACTAACCTAGCTCCAGCAGGTTTCTTGATCAGTTCCCATGTGTTGTTATCATGAAGAGATTTCATCTCATCATCCATGGCCTTCAGCCATTCATTATTCTTTCGACTCCTCATAACCTCCTTATAGTCTCTAAGTTCTTCGTCGAGAACCTCACTTGCAAAGATTAAGGTATAAGATATAAGATTTGCATACCATAGTCTCTGAGGTGGCTTGATGACTCTCTTCAAATCATCTCTTGCTAGCAGGTAGTCATTATCAGTCTCCTCATCTTCGACAACAGCTTCTGCTTCTTCTTCGACTTCATTTGGGATACGCAATTCAACATCAACATGCTTCATCTCAACAAGAATCTCTCCCTGTTCCAGCTCTTCGTCAGCATCATCTGTTTTCTTGAAGGCCATCTCAACGTCATTGAAAAATACATCTCGACTGGTGATACACCTCCTGTGACCTGGCTCTAGGCACCATAGTCTATAAGCTTTGACTCCTTTAGGGTATCCCCTGGACATGCATTTCAGAGCTCTAGGTTCGACCTTGTCTTGCCTAATGTGAGCATAGGCCACACAGCCAAATATTCTCAGTCTGTCGAGACTAGGTGGATGTCCCGACCAAACTTCTTCAAGTGTCTTCATATCTAACGCAGTCGAAGGACATCTGTTTATCAGGTATGTTGTTGTCGAAATAACCTCAGCCCAAAACACCTTCTTTAATCCAGCACTAGTCAACATGCATCTAACTCTTTCCAAAATAGTTCGATTAAACATTTCTGCCCAACCATTTTGTTGTGGAGTACCTGCAGTAGTTTTGTGCCTTGCAATACCTGAAGCAACACAAAAGCTGTCGAACGCTTCATTGAAAAATTCAAGACCATTGTCGGTTCTCAACCTCTTGACCTTTTTGCCAGTCTGATTTTTGACCAAAGTCTTCCAACCTTCGAAATTCTCAAAAGTTTCATTCTTAGTCTTCTGGATGAATACCCATAACTTTCTGGAATAATCAAAGACTATGGATAGAAAATACCTTACTCCTGAATGTGATGGACACCTTGCAGGCCCCCAAAGATCAGCATGGATGTAATCAATGGATCCATGAGTTCTTTGTTTGCCTTTGTTGAACTTCACTCTGCAGGATTTTCCAAGTACACAGGGTTCACAAAATTTCAGCTTTTCGACTTTGTCTCCTCCAAGAAGATTTTGTTTCCCTAATTCGACCAGACCTCTTTCACTGACATGGCCCAATCTCATGTGCCAAATTTCTGTCTTCGACAAAGTTTTCGTGGATGCAACATTTGTCGAACCACTTACAACTTCAGCCTGAAGGGTATACAAGCCTTATTTCTTCACGACTCTCAAGACTTCCTTCGACCCCTTCATGACTCTTAGGATACTTTTCTCTCCTTTAAAGACATATCCCTTCTTGTAGAATTCACCAAGAGAAATTAAATTTATCTTCAAATCAGGTACATACCTGACTTTAGTCAATAACCTTATTGACTCATTATGGAGCTTCAATCTCACATATACAATACCTATAATTTTGCAAGCTTTATTATTTCCCAGCAACACTGATCTGCCGCTTGAAACCACAAGAACATCAGATGATTCAAAGTCATCTTGAATAATGGTTGCGTTGCCATTATCTTTACCTCCATGATCTTTCAGGTGTTCATGGTACACTTTTCTTGTGTGACCCTCCTTCTTACAATGATAACATCGAATACCAGATGCCTCGCCACTATAAGACTTTTGTTGTCTTTTACCTTTCTTCTTGTCGAACTTACCATCCTTTCGCAAGAATTTTCCCTTAACGGCCAAACCTTCACCCATCGTCGAAGGTTTATGCTCCATTCGTTCGTTCAGGTCCTTAGAATACAAGGCCGATTGAACTTCTTCAAAGCTCAGGGACTCCCTTCCATACAGGAAAGTTTCTTTGAAGTGGGCATGTGTTCTGGGCAAAGCGCACAACAACAATAGTGCTTGATTTCATCATTAATCTTCACATCAATATTTTCAAGATCAAGAATCAGTTTGTTGAAGATAACCAACTGCTCGGCCAACACTTTGTCTTCACTCGTCTTGAATGAATACAAAGCTTGCTTCAGGTAGAGTCGATTCACCAGAGATTTGGTCATGTATAAACTTTCAAGTTTCAACCATAACCCTGATGTCGTAGTCTCCTTTGATACCTGTCGGAGAACCTTATCACCAAGGCTCAACAATATTGCGCTGTGGGCTTTCTCTATCATGGTCATCTTTTCTTTTTCCGTTAAGGTAACGTCCATGGCTGCCTCTCCCTTCAACGCTTCCAAACATTCCTGTTGAACCAGTAGGTATTTCATCTTCAAGCTCCGCAGACCATAGTCGTTCACTCAGGTGAACTTTTCAATCTCATACTTTGTTAAAGGCATCTTCTCCACGCTCACCGCACCAATTTGTTGTGAATTAGGATACCTTAAAACAAAGCACAATAGGTTTCTTTATGATTAAGAAACACACAAGGGTTAGGATTAACAAGGAAAAGCAAGGAAAACAACAAGGTTTGGTTATAACTTCTATTATTTACTTTCTATTTAAATCAGATTACAAGTACATAAGAATAACAAATAACCCTCTCACCCTAATTAGGATTTGGCACACCACTTAAGATGATAGACTAGTATGATATTTATAATAAAACCTAATATACTAAACTAATGGGCTTTTAACAATTACCCATTACAAGCTAACTTAGGGTACAAGTTAACTTAAACAATTGGATCCTTAACATAATGCCCAATTCGACAATTACATACTAGAACACAATTCGACTACAACATGTAGGTCTTCGACAACAGCATGTGAGCAAACTTCAACGGCATGCTTAACTAGAGTTCGATCCAATATCTCACAGATTGTATCTAATCGACATCCAAAAGTTGTGAATATGTTGGAAGATGATGATCCTAATGGAGCGTATAATAGAGCACCTTTCAAAGGGGAAATTATACTTATTAGAAATCGATCATGCATGTACACTTGTTATTGATTGACAAAAATTTATGGCATGCCATCACCGAGGGACCATATATTCCCAAGGGCAATGATGATGTTGTTAAACATCCAAAAGATTGGGATGATGTTGAAAACACCAGACCTCTCGCAACTATTTTTTAAAACACTTTAATTTTGTAAAATGGTAGTTGAATTTTAAATTGGGTCTATTCACTCTCCCTATACCATTTTTCTACTTCCATATTCACACCCAACAAAAAAATACAAATAAAATTTAATTTCAACTAAGATAAGTATCAATATTTTGGTACGCCACGATTAGATTGACCTCATTTTCTGGTTAATTTCAAGGTTGTGCCACTACGACTGCTAAGTATTGTCTGATTTGGTCATGAGAAGCCATATAACTATGTCTTTTAGAAAATGAACCTTGATGGACTGATGTTAGGAGTGTTTGTATACAAACTACCATTACCTCGATTCTTAAGCAATGTGAACCTATTTTGGTTAGCTTCGAACAATTGTCACTCAATTGAGGCTAAGGGGCAGGATGTAGAGTTGTCAAAATGGACTACCCCATTTGGGCTCACCCGCCCCTCCCGAAAAATCATAGTGCTTGAGCCTTAAAATTAGAGCCCATATTTTTTCAGGGCTTTTTTAGCCCAGCCCTAAAAAGTCCGCTACCCATTAGGGTTAGCTCATATGGGCTGTGGGTAGCCCATTAGGCCCGCATGGCTAAAATGTTTTAAAAATATATATTAATACTTATATTGTCTTACTTTAAAATACCACATTAATTTTTCTCACCTCACTAAATTTTATCTCTATTTTATTCAATATTTCTCTTTTATATCTTATACATTAATATAATCAACATTTTTTCTTCGTATTCTATTAGTTTATCTTATGTTAAATATTCGAGTATTATTTTATACAATTTAGACATGTGTTGTATTTAAAAACACATTATAGTATTTATAAAAAAGATAATATAGTACTTAAAATTGTATTATGTTTAAAATAATATAATTTTTAATTTCATTTAAAATAAATATTATAGGTTTTTTATTTTAACTTTTTATTAGAAAAAATTCGTTTAGGGCCAGCTAACCCGAAGTCCATCTAAGGCCGGACTCGGGTAGTACTTTTCGAGTCCATATTACAAATGAGTTTTTTTGTCCCAGCCCTAAAAAGCCCGAGGCCCGCTAGGGCCGACCCGTTTAGAATCGAGTAGCCCATTTTAACAGCTCTAGCAGAATGCGAGCACGCGTGATCGACCCCTTTTGTAATACCCCAACACGATAATGTCTAGAATATATCATAATTAAAGCATTAAATATTGGTAATGGTACAGCAGCATAATTTAGATCCGACATAAGTATGATAAAATACATAAGTTAAAGCAATTATGTTTCCAAAATACAAAATATCAAGTACGAAAACTGAACACACAACAAAAGGTAACATGAACATAAATCTCCAGTGGTCTTTAGGTCATCTTTCAATTACCTTTACTAGGTGCGTACTTATCTGTACAAATAACCAACAACGAGGAATGAGAGAAAATATCTCAATGAGTTCCTAACTAAGACCATAAGACCATAAGTTTGCTAATTGCCTATCTTGTACAATAACTACCTCGCAATTCATTTTAAGAGTACATTCATACGGAACATACTTTACACGGTTTATATATATATATATATATATATATATATATATAATGAAACCTTATGCACCACATATTGTACAACTCGCGTTTAGCTTCGCGATCCATTAACATACTGCTTTTAGCCCATAGGTCGAGCAGAGCATTACTTGTTAGATAGCGTCCTACTATATTCCAACGTACAAAGTATGGAATACCAGACCTCTGATCTTCCAAGTACAAGGTACAATTTGCGTCTTATTCTTGGTCATACGTGTCTTTGGTCATACCTAGCGTCATACACATCCATTAAGATCTATATGCACTTTTGGAAACACGCTTATGCCATTTCAAACAATAAAGTTGAGGCATAGGTCCCTCAGCTATTAAATAACAACCTATCATAAAATAAATCAAGGCGTATATCCCTTGACTATTCAGATTTTTTAAACATATACGAATTCAAGGCACATGTCCCCTGATCATTAGCTTCATAATTGATCGTGAAGGTTGGATCAGATCCTGTTGAAGTGGGCCACCAAGAACGTCTGAGATGTTGGGCGTATGGAGAGGATGAGGGGGTGTACCTGCAAGGCACTCTGACGCTCAAGTAAGAAAGGGTCAGAGAAAAGGGGCAAGTACAAAGTATGAGTTCTTAGGATGATTATTCGATACCTGACCCTCTCAAATGAGAGGGTTTATATAGAGCCCCCTAGCGCGTGGCCAACGGTCCTATTTTCGGGGCGAAATAACCGTTTTCCCGAAGAATAGGTAACTGCCCAAAACTAGCCGTTATGTCGGGCATGGTGCCCAAAACTAGCCGTTATGTCGGGCATAAGCATAGTTCCGGGCACATGCCCTTAGCTGTTCGGGGAGCGAAGAAGCCGTGCGTAACAGGCAGTATTTTCGGGGAGGAGCGATGCAGTCCATGCCCGGTTGGAGGGGCAGAAAGGTAACTTTTGCCCCTTTGTGGATTGGACTTAGGCAATTGGGCCGTTCTGGGAGCAGAAGTGGATTGTGTGACGCCCCCAATCTACACCCCCAATTAGTCATGCATTTAAAGCAATAAAAGAAAATTCGAAATTTGATCAGAGTATATTTCAAAACATGGCATAGTCGGGGAAATCACATCAACGTGAAACAAAACATACATACAACACCTGCCCATAAAGATATGCAACAGTGGGGTAGCAATCAACAGAGGAAACTTCGTTCCTTACACCCACATTTTCAGAAATTAGAATTAAAGCGGAAAATCTAAAATCTGATTATCATATATATACATATACCATGTAAAAAGTTTGTCATACACCAAGTTATACATGTATTAGCCAAAAGATACATATACTTAGTACACAATAAACACAAACGGCCACCCTAGCTACCCGGTGTCACATATCAGAGCCGACCGACAAAAAGGGTGAAGACACAAAGCTTCACAAAAGACCTCCAGCAACTCTAATCTGCAATGCCTCATAGAGCATTATAAAACGAGCAGAAGGGTGAGAAAAACAACCATAATATAAATGCATATAATTATATATATCAACATAAAAATACACATATCAAATTTTCTCACCACAATGATCACATGCCTACACATAAAGCATATACAGATTATATTCACATAATCCCATATTCACACATCATGCATATGTTTATATACCAAACATATCATTTATAATTCAATGCATTTAACACAAATGCACAACAGTTCACAATTGCTATCACAAGCTCAATCACACAATATCTCACACATAATCACCAAATCATGATTTTCCACATATAACCAATGCAATCATAATTCATGCAGATGCAAAGAGACCGACACAACGACTCTCTATGCAAATGCATATGCGGTACCGACTCTAGGATTTCATATCCCATCACTAGTTCACTCAGGAACTCTGCTGGAACCATCGCTCGTTACTGAGGATCACCCAAGTAACACCCCGTCGGGCCTACGATGTTCACCCGTCGCTTTAGGTCCCCGCCTGGGCACACGACGTTTATGGATTGCTTTAGGTCCCCGCCTGGGCACACAACCCGATCGCTTTAAGTCCCCACCTGGGCACACGATCTGATCGCTTTAGGTCCTCACCTGGGCACACGATCATCTATGACCATCGCTTTAGGTCCCCACCTGGGCACACGACGTTATAGCAGATTCCCTCTGGAATCGAACTGTCACTCAGGACGTCACAACAATGCATATCATGATGCTTGACGCACAAGAACTCATGACAACCAATGCATTTTCACACATGTATGCAACCATAAACATGCATATATAATCAAATACAACATATTGCATTTATTTGCCTTTCGGACACAATTTATCACCACAACATGTCATCACATGTATTTTCATCACACAACAGCACATAGCATAATACACGTCAATTATGCACACTTACAACGACAAAAGTCGACAATCGACACTATTCACATTTCCCGACATAATTTAATTGGCTAACAATCTCCAAAACATCATAATCATATAGTACAGCTCAATAGCTTTCCAACGATACCAAGAATGTAAAAATCGGATAATCGGAACAAAAGTTACGAACGAAAACGAAAACGACATTTTGAAAAATCACATTTTCCATTCTCCTGGCCATACGCGTATTGCCCTGAGCCATACGCGTATTGCCCAAAATCCTCGCCATGCCATACGCGTATTGCCCAAGGCCATACGCGTATGGGCAGAACCAATTCCTTCACAAAAATCCCATTTTAACTCCAATACGCGTAATGCATCCTCTCATACGCGTAATGCCCTGCAATGCTACGCGTATCATACGCAAATGGGCAGATGGCCGAGCAAAACACCATCTCATACGCGTATTGCCCTCATGGCTCGCCCATGGTACGCGTAACGCCAAGGTCCATACGCGTATGAACATGCCCCATACGCGTATGACCTGGAAAAACCAGAAAAATTCCTGCATGTTCTTGCTGTTACGGGTTCAACCCAAAATCCCCCAAATCATCATCCAATACTCAGAAAAACACCAATACAATGTCTAATAACAAGTATCTATCTTGTACCAACAATTATGGATACTAGAAACATGATTTCTAACACATTTAACCAATTTCTAATCAATTTTTTCATCAATGGGTTTTACTAAATATTTCCATCTCAATCCAACAAACATCACAAATACACATACATAATCATACACATGTATAAGATAATTGAATTTCACACCCTTACCCGATTAAATCGATTCCTAGAAGTTGTTTTCTTTGATTCCTAGCTTTTTCCTCTTTTTCTCTCTTTTCTCTTCTTTCCCTTCTCTTTTCTTCTTCTCCTTTTCTTTCTCTTACTATTTTTCTTTCTTTTCTATTTCTCTCTATTTCTATTTCTTTCTCTTTTTCTTTACTAACTTAGTAAATAATTAGGGAAAAGACTAAAATACCCTTACTCTCAATTATCTCACAAACGATCCCAAAATGCGATAAAATATAATCATGTCGAAAAATAACATAATTTCAGATAAAAGTCGAAAATAAAATAATATAATAATAAAATAATCAAAAACGACTCACTTAAATAAAAATACTAAAACTGGGGCGTTACAACTCTCCCCCACTTGGAAATTTTCGTCCTCGAAAATATAACCGAGACGAACAACTCCAGACACGACTCTCGCATCCGACTAACAAACCAACATGCCAACAAAAGGCGCACCACGAAAAACACCATTGACAACCCACCTTGCCAACAGCAGATACGACAACGACACAACATCAATGACAACAACAACGACAAGCTGCAAAGCCCATACAATGCCCTTGACGACCAACTCACGACTCAAAGAATACACAGAACACAACTCACAGGTTCACCCTTGAACCAAAACACAACAAGATCGTTACCATCACCGTAGGTAACCTACCTCTAATTCCTCACACAGGAATTAGCTACACACACTCGAACCAACACAATTGAAACGAGGCAACAACACAAACAAGAACATAAAGTTCCACGACACGACAAGGTCTCAACAACATCAACAAAACCAGAACACCAACCTCATTGTCACACAACCTTATCACATCGATGCCACGATTCACCAATCGTACATATAACCAAAACATCCATCCACTTAGTAACCCATGAACATTATTCAAACCTCTTACCTAACACTTCCAATATTCCACCTAAGAACTCTTACAAGTCGCGCACACATATATGAAATGTGTCATATCACGCTTCCGCTGCGCACTCTGATGACTTGTAACTATCACGTCTCCCGATCTCAAGCCCAAAGTCTAACTCTTTCGCATACTTCCCTAAAACCACTGTTCACTTTTAATATTTCCAACCAGGACACAACATTCTCGTCATTACCAAACACTTCAAATCTAGAATCATAAAGATAATACTTCCAATATTACAACATAATACCACTGCAAACAATTCCACAATAGTACTGATCCTTTCACGAATCCTCAAATGTCGAAAACACGAACCACAACTTTACTTTCTTATATTAACACACCAATTATACTCATTAAGATGCGTTCCAACCAATCGACTTCACCTTTGCAAGTCAACTGAAGTAACGAAAACACTAATCTTGGAAAAGCCTTCCATACCCTTCGATAATAGCCAACAAAATCCAACAAGTTTCTAATCACCTTTAACTAACTTCGAAGCCTCTACTCAAACCATCACTACGCTTATCAAACATTCCAACAATTGTAATTCTAATCAAACTCAACCAATACCATACCCTTTACTTAATCCTGAAAGTAAACACTTATTCTCAATTGTCACCATATACCGCTGTCCGTACTCCACACAAAATTCCTGCTCTTGACAATCCAAATTTCATCCTATTGCAACATCCAACCAAAAAAAGGAACTCTCATATATCACATCCACCCCTAAGGTTTCCTCAAGATCTCTGTAATCTCTATACCATCAAAGAATTTCAAATCGTTTGCAATTCGTCACAATTCAAAACTTAAGCTATGTAAAACACAACCGCAAGTTCCCATACTACTCACTTAGCAGATATAGCCTCGACTATTCACTGTTGTCCAACTAAGTTCACACTCTACTCTCTGATAATAACCCTTAGTAATACCCAATCATTATCCCTCAGAGACATTCCCACTTAATCCACATACACAAACCTCTAATCCGTCTCATCTTCTGATATAAGAATTCTCATCGACTCAACAACGTAATCTGTAACCATCAAACAAAATCTTGATTCCGCATCACCGTCATATATAAAACCTTTCTCAACTTGACAAAATAATCCGCAATCATTTCCTTAAATTTTAAGTAATCCATTCTGCACCACTATCAAAGCCGGAAAGACACGCCCATTCCATCCAACATAATTCCCGTCCGCTATCAACAAGAGATTAAGGGTGATCAGTTCCTCAATTTGTCAATAAACAGCCGACAATCATGATGAGGCATAAACCGTCTCTACCAAACTATAATAGCATTCCTTACATCCTATACACAAAACTACCTAAGGTACAATTCCTTAGTTGACATAATCCTTACCTCCGCACCCCTTCTTGAACCAGAAACCACACTTATAATCTTGCAATTCACAACACACTGAGCCAGCGCTCTACCCTAAAACAACACGGAGAAGTACCAGCTTCTCCCCCACTTATCTCATTCTAATCCTTTCAACTGTAAACACACTAAATCCATTACAAATCCTTTACCATAAACAGTCAAAGAACAATTAGACAAACCCCAAGAGGATAACACAATTCAAATGCTTCGCGCACTCATACGAAATAAATGAATGAGCCGCTCCAGTACCAATAATAGCAATTAAAGGCGTAATAATAAAACAAGTACCTCAATCAAACGGTCTGCAACAGTAACCTCCCCACCAACCTAAGCTTGTTTTGGTTTTGTACACCTCGTACTAATATGACCCATCTCACCACAGTTAAAGCACTTAACCACATTCTTCCTCTTGCACTTGGCTGCTACATGCCCTACACCTCCACAATCAGAACACTTATCCAAAATCTTCCTACATTCGGACTGACGGTGTCCCCACTCACCACACCTAAAACACCTCGGAGAATTAGACATACCTCTTCCACTTGGCTTTTTCTCAAAATTCTCCCTTTGCTTACCTTTATCAGCTGGTGCCACATACGGACCATCACGGGACTGTTGCTTCCCTTTCCTGTCACTTACACTTTTGTAATGAGTAGAACGAGCCTTACTATCCTCTTCATAAATCCTACAACATTCCACTAAATCAGAAAACCTTCTAATCCTCTGATAACCGATTTCCTGCTTTATCTCAGGACGCAATCCGCTTTCATACTTCACACACTTAGAAAACTCCGCAGTAGCTTCAGCTTAATGAGGATAAAACTGCACCAGCTCAACAAACTTAGCAGTATAGTCAACAACAGACATACTACCTTGTTTTAGTTCCAAGAACTCAATTTCCTTCTTGCCTCTTACATCCTCGGGAAAATACTTCCTCAGAAACTCCCTGCTAAACACTTCCCAAGTGATCTCTTCCTCCTCAGCAGCTTCCAACACATTACGAGTACCAACCCACCAATCATCAGCTTCTTCTAGTAACATGTGAGTACCCAGTCTCACCTTCTGATCCTCGTTACAATCCATCATTCGGAAAATCCTTTCAATTTCTCTCAACCAAATCTGTGCACCATCGGGATCATATCTTCCTTTGAAGACAGGCGGTTTATTCTTCCTGAACTCATTATTACCCGCAGCATTTGGTGCACCCTGCACAGCCCGAGCCATAGCCTGCATCGCAGCAGCTAAAGCAGCATCATTCCTACCAGCCATATTCTGTTCATTTCCAATAACAGCAACTATGGTTAAACAAACAGCTCACCGAACCACGAAGATCAACAAAGACTGACACAAACTGACACGGACTGGCTCTGATACCACTTAATGTGACGCCCCCAATCTACACCCCCAATTAGTCATGCATTTAAAGCAATAAAAGAAAATTCGAAATTTGATCAGAGTATATTTAAAAACATGGCATAGCCGGGGAAATCACATCAACGTGAAACAAAACATACATACAACACCTTCCCATAAAGATATGCAACAGTGGGGTAGCAATCAACAGAGGAAACTTCGTTCCTTACACCCACATTTTCAGAAATTAGAATTAAAGCGGAAAATCTAAAATCTGATTATCATATATATACATATACCATGTAAAAAGTTTGTCATACACCAAGTTATACATGTATTAGCCAAAAGATACATATACTTAGTACACAATAAACACAAACGGCCACCCTAGCTACCCGGTGTCACATATCAGAGCCGACCGACAAAAAGGGTGAAGACACAAAGCTTCACAAAAGACCTCCAGCAACTCTAATCTGCAATGCCTCATAGAGCATTATAAAACGAGCAGAAGGGTGAGAAAAACAACCATAATATAAATGCATATAATTATATATATCAACATAAAAATACACATATCAAATTTTCTCACTACAATGATCACATGCCTACACATAAAGCATATACAGATTATATTCACATAATCCCATATTCACACATCATGCATATGTTTATATACCAAACATATCATTTATAATTCAATGCATTTAACACAAATGCACAACAGTTCACAATTGCTATCACAAGCTCAATCACACAATATCTCACACATAATCACCAAATCATGATTTTCCACATATAACCAATGCAATCATAATTCATGCAGATGCAAAGAGACCGACACAACGACTCTCTATGCAAATGCATATGCGGTACCGACTCCAGGATTTCATATCCCATCACTAGTTCACTCAGGAACTCTGCTGGAACCATCGCTCGTTACTGAGGATCACTCAAGTAACACCCCGTCGGGCCTACGATGTTCACCCGTCGCTTTAGGTCCCCGCCTGGGCACACAACGTTTATGGATTGCTTTAGGTCCCCGCCTGGGCACACAACCCGATCGCTTTAAGTCCCCACCTGGGCACACGATCTGATCGCTTTAGGTCCCCACCTGGGCACACGATCATCTATGACCATCGCTTTAGGTCCCCACCTGGGCACACGACGTTATAGCAGATTCCCTCTGGAATCGAACCGTCACTCAGGACGTCACAACAATGCATATCATGATGCTTGACGCACAAGAACTCATGACAACCAATGCATTTTCACACATGTATGCAACCATAAACATGCATATATAATCAAATACAACATATTGCATTTATTTGCCTTTCGGCCACAATTCATCACCACAACATGTCATCACATGTATTTTCATCACACAACAGCACATAGCATAATACACGTCAATTATGCACACTTACAACGACAAAAGTCGACAATCGACACTATTCACATTTCCCGACATAATTTAATCGGCTAACAATCTCCAAAACATCATAATCATATAGTACAGCTCAATAGCTTTCCAACGATACCAAGAATGTAAAAATCTGATAATCGGAACAAAAGTTACGAACGAAAACGAAAACGACATTTTGAAAAATCACATTTTCCATTCTCCTGGCCATACGCGTATTGCCCTGAGCCATACGCGTATTGCCCAAAATCCTCGCCATGCCATACGCGTATTGCCCAAGGCCATACGCGTATGGGCAGAACCAATTCCTTCACAAAAATCCCATTTTAACTCCAATACGCGTAATGCATCCTCTCATACGCGTAATGCCCTGCAATGCTACGCGTATCATACGCAAATGGACAGATGGCCGAGCAAAACACCATCTCATACGCGTATTGCCCTCATGGCTCGCCCATGGTACGCGTAACGCCAAGGTCCATACGCGTATGAACATGCCCCATACGCGTATGACCTGGAAAAACCAGAAAAATTCCTGCATGTTCTTGCTGTTACGGGTTCAACCCAAAATCCCCCAAATCATCATCCAATACTCAGAAAAACACCAATACAATGTCTAATAACAAGTATCTATCTTGTACCAACAATTATGGATACTAGAAACATGATTTCTAACACATTTAACCAATTTCTAATCAATTTTTTCATCAATGGGTTTTACTAAATATTTCCATCTCAATCCAACAAACATCACAAATACACATACATAATCATACACATGTATAAGATAATTGAATTTCTCACCCTTACCCGATTAAGTCGATTCCTAGAAGTTGTTTTCTTTGACTCCTAGCTTTTTCCTCTTTTTCTCTCTTTTCTCTTCTTTCCCTTCTCTTTTCTTCTTCTACTTTTCTTTCTCTTACTATTTTTCTTTCTTTTCTATTTCTATCTATTTCTATTTCTTTCTCTTTTTCTTTACTAACTTAGTAAATAATTAGGGAAAAGACTAAAATACCCTTACTCTCAATTATCTCACAAACGATCCCAAAATGCGATAAAATATAATCATGTCGAAAAATAACATAATTTCAGATAAAAGTCGAAAATAAAATAATATAATAATCAAATAATAAAAAATGACTCACTTAAATAAAAATACCAAAACTGGGGCGTTACAGATTGGGCCAAGCCTAGCCATTGGTCTAGTCCAGAACAGGAGTCCCCCCAAGTCGTTGCTTCCGAGCAAGGGAGTGATGACTTAAATACAGCTCGATGGTTCGGGGAGCTAGCGTTAAGTCGTCGTTTGGTGACGGGGAAGATTGTCTCGTGGTGCCCGTGATCCCTGGTGTCCGTGGCATTCATGACTGTGATCGTGTTGCCCGTCCTACGGGGAGACTAACGGTTATTTAGAATTGGAAACGTTAGAGCGCTACGTGTGCCTAGAGCTCCGTGTAGCAGTTACTAGGCAATGATGGCTAGTTAATAGCCATCATGACCTACGAGCGTGTGCCACTGCACGTGCCCCTCTGTATAAAAGGGGAAGGCCCGTTTCATTCTGAACTTTTCGCTCTTGCTTCTCTTCGTCTTCTTTAGAGCTCTTGCCCGTCATCGTCGTTTGTTACTCCGGCCACCGCGTCAACTTCCGGGCAACCACTTTTCATCTTCTTTATCACGTAAGTTCGTTGATTTTGCTTTGATTTACTCTTTTTGATGGTCAATGGTAGATTGCATGCGGTTTGGGCTAGGTTTAGAGGATGATTAACTTCGTTTCCGGCGGTTGTTGGTGGTGGACGGTGGTTATGCCATTTTCCACCTCTGATGCGTCGCTGGACTTTTTAGCATGTTTTAGTGAGGAAGGCGGTTCACGGCGTCGTTGCGACGACGATGCATGTGTAACCGTCATGATCTCTCATCTCCTGGGTTGGTGATGAATTATCCGGTCGAATACTCCCAGATTCCAGTGACGTTTTGTGGTTTCCGGTGGAGCTTCAAATGGAAACTGGGTATTAGCATGGGGAAGTTCCTCGCCTGGAGATAATTTGTCTCGAGCGTCTCCTCGTGGGGAGGTTTCTGAATTTTTCTTTTGATGTTAGGGCTTAGGCCGGGGACGTCGTCCTCAGCCCTTTGCGCGCCCTTTCACTTGACTAGCGGTGGAAGGGTGGATTTGATCTATCGTCGAATTCACTTTTTTTCTCTGCTTTTCAGGTGATAATATGGCGACGGGGCCAGATGGAGAAATTATCCTGGATTCGTCCGAGGAAGAAACAAGTTCCTCGGACAGCAGTAGTTCGACGGCTTCAAGTACCCCCAGCGAGGTCGGGGAGGAAGAGGAGTTGGAAGATACGGAAGAGGATGTTGTCGGGGATTCCGCGGAGGAGTGGGAGGTGGCTGAACCAGCCGAGCACGTGTCCGAGTTTGCTTCGTATCTGGGGGATGTTTTCTTGGTGGTCGGGCCAGAGGGGGAGTGGAAGGTGCACTTTCCCACCGAGGATGAAAGGGTCTGTACGAATTACGGGAAGCACTTCACTATGTATGAATACGCGTTCAAGGAGATGGGAATGAGGCTTCCGTTCTCCGAATTTCAGCAGTCCGTGTTCGTACACTTGAATTTGGCCCCGACGCAGCTGCATCCGAACTCGTTGACCTTTACACGGGCGTTTAAGCTGACCTGTGATTTCTTGAAGATAAGGGCTACTCTTCCCTTGTTCTTCACTGTCTTCCACATTCAGCGGCAACTATCGGGGAGGAAGTACGGTTGGGTTTCGTTGAAACAGCCTCACAAGCTGTTCAAACCTTTTTCTGAATCTATACGGACTTTCAAGGAGAGGTATTATATCATAGAGCCCGTGTCGGAGGCTGCCCAAGACAGTACTTATATGTGGGAGATCGAGGTCGATGAGGATGGTAACAACCTGCGCGACGAGAATGGGAAGTATATCGGGGAGAGACTGCTGAAGTTCCCCTTCCACTAGGGCCCCGCCCATTTTACCAAAAGGCCAAACGAGTATTTCTTTCTGCCGCACAACTTGAACGAGCAGGATGCCGCCTCCTACGAAAAGCTGGTAAAGTATGTTAGCTCGTTCCGTCTCGCAGAGTGCGTCACGAAGAAGGGGGAGACGATCCTCGAGAATGATGGCAACAAACGCGTGGAGTGTCGTTTTATCAACACTAAGGCACTCTGGAGTGCAAAACTCTCGCAGACGCTCATAAATTGCTCGGTAGTCTTAGTGATTCTGACCTGCCCGACGTATTTTGTCTCCGTTATCTGATGTTTTTTATTTTGTTTGTGCAGGTGAAATGCCCCAGGCTTATGAGAGGATGGTCAAGAATGCTTTTGCGAGGAACAAGCCTGGAACGGCCCCTCCCAAGTATCGGTTTTCCACTGCGCGTGCTCCCACTCCTGTTCAGTCTACTGCGGGGACCTCTTCTCCTACTCCAGCTCCCCGGGGATCCCCCCTGCCTTTGACCTCAGGAACGAAGCGGCCGAGGGCCAATGACACTGTGGATCTCGGTCGGGCCCCAGAGAAATGGAAGTTCGAGCTTCCTCCTTGCATACTTGATAGAAGATTCTTTGAGGGGAACTCCTTGGTCGTGCCGCGGGCAGAATCTCTTCGGCTGGAAAGCATGAATCTCCCGGCCAAGAGGGCGTTGGTGGCCCAGGATGCCTCTGCACTGGTCAGAGTTCTGGAGATGGCGGCCATATATGCTGAAGAGGACTCTGCAACTGAGGCTGAACTCAAGGTTGCTCGGGCTACCGTGGCGTCTCTCAAGGAAGAGTTGAAGAGTGCGGACGATGCTCGAAAGGTGGCTGTCGAAGAGGTGACTAGGCTGAAGAAGGAGAATTCTACGCTGGCAGCGGAGAAGACAGCGGCTGAGGAGCTGGTTCAGCAGCTGAGGGCAGTCAATGCTTCGAGCGAGGATGAACCCGAGGATGTGAAGGAATTTGAGACAATGTCTGAACTGGTTGCCCGTATGTTGGCGGCCGAGGATGACAACATCGTCATTACGGATGAATCCTTCAGGAATGTCGTGTCTCAACTGCGGGTGGTGAACCCCGAACTTGAATTCTCCACCGAGGGTACCCACTACCTGGCGCGTGTTGAAGATGGTCGGATCATCATGCCCGATGCTCTCCTTGCAGAGAATGCCGAGGATCAGGCTGCGGAGAACCAGGAGTCTCAGCCTAACTCTGAGCAGACCGACCGGATGGACGAGTGAAGGGTTTTCTTGTTGTTGTTGTAATTTGTCCGGCCTGCGTGCCATGTATTTGTTGTAACCTATTTTGGGGGGCATGGCCCCCGGTTTATGTAATCCAGTACAATCATGGTCCTAGTGGCCATTATCATATTTAAATTATGCGTCCGGTCCTGGTGGCCGATTTTACTATTTGCATGGTTTTACTTGCTTTTATTTTCTGCTAAGTGTTGTACTCATGCTCGTTGTGAATGCTTGTCTACCCCTGATAGGGAGTATTTGACTTGTGTGAAGTTTTCAGGGGATTGCTCGTTGTAGATGTGTTCGGCAGTGTGGGGTACTGGTCGAACGGCTGGGGAATATCCTGGCGGGGATGCGGAGCTCAGGTCGCGTTTGTGGCCTGAGTTCGTGGCGTGAACGTCCCATCGCGAGCCGGGGTTCTGCCAGTCGTGGTACTTTGACGACGACGGTGCTCGATTGAGGACCGCTGTCGAGCAGATACTCGGCTCGTTATTGAGCGGGGTTCTGCTTTATTGGTATGCGACGCTTATACCTAGGCGTGCATAATGGTCGGTAGCTGACGTTCGTCGTCGCGATGGGTCGAAACGAGAATTAGGGCCTTAGCTATAGTATTGTTTTACCTTTTTGGCGTTTCATGGTCGAGCAAGTTCTTCCCCATTGAGATGTTCTAGGTAGTAGGCCCCGTTCCCCGTCTTTGCTCGGACGCGATAGGGTCCTTCCCAGTTGGCGGCTAGCTTTCCTTCGCGAGAGTCCTTATGGTTTCTTCTTAGGACGAGGTTGCCCACGTTGAACTTTCGTCGTATGACTTTGGCGTTGTGCCTGATGGCAATTTTTTGTTTTAAGGAGGCTTCTCGGAGGGTCGCCCCTGTTCGTATTTCCTCGACGAAGTTGAGTTCCTCCTTTAATGCTTCGTCGTTCATTTCCTCGTCTAGGGGTGGCTCTGTTTGCCTAGAGGGTATGTGAACTTCGACGGAGATTACAGCCTCGGTCCTGTATGCTAGACGAAAAGGTGTTTCCCCGGTTGTAGAGTGTGGGGTTGTGCGGTATGCCCATAAGACACTGTGCAGCTCCTCGACCCAAGCCTTCTTTGTTTCGTCCAGCCTTCATTTAAGGCCTCGAAGGATGACCCGGTTAGCTGCTTCAGCCTGCCCGTTGGTTTGAGGGTGCTCGACGGACGCGAAGTGTTGCTTCGTGCCCAGTTAGGCGACGAAGTCCTGGAACTTACTGTCCGTGAATTGTGTCCCATTGTCCGTTACTATCGCTTGGGGGATGCCGAAACGTGCGAGGATGTTTCGTTTGTAGAAACTTAGTATATTGAGGGCAGTTATTTTGGTCAGGGATTTCGCCTCTATCCATTTTGTGAAGTAGTCTACGCCCATTATTAAGTATTTGTTCTGATTTGATCCTACCACGAAGGGTCCTAGGATGTCTAGGCCCTACCAGGCAAATGGCCACGGGGAGGACATAACCTTGAGCTCGCTAGGTGGAGCCAGGTGCATGTCCCCGTGCCGTTGGCATTTATCGCATTTCTTCACGTGTTCTTTAGCGTCGTGATGTATGGTCGGCCAGTAATACCCTGCTCGAAGGGCCTTTCGGGCAAGAGACCTTCCTCCGAGATGTTGGACGTTGATTCCTTCGTGGATTTCGCGCAAGATGTGTGCGACCATTTCTTCCTCGACACACTTGAGCAACGGGATGGAGAATCCTCGCCTGTAAAGTTTACCTTCGACCAGGACGTAGGAGCAAGCTCTTCGCCTAACTACGCTGGCCTCTTTTGGGTCGGACAAAAGTTCGTCTTTAGCGAGATAGTTGTAAACGGGGGTCATCCAGCAGTTGTTGTCGTCGATCACCTATACGTCAAGGGTCAGGGAGGCCCTCTCGATACTGGGTCGAGGAAGTACCTCCTGTATGACGGACTTGTTTCTGCCTTTCTTCTTTGTGCTGGCTAGTTTGGATAAAACGTCTGCCCGGACGTTATGTTCGCGGGGAACATGTCTTACCTCCACCGCTGCAAACTTCGTCATTTCCTTTTTGACCAGTGCTAAGTATTCGGTTAGGTTGTCTTTTTTGGCTTGATATTCTCCTCGGACCTGAAGGACAACGAGTTGTGAATGTGTGCAAATGACGACTTCTTCTGTGCCTAGGTCCTCGGCTAGGCGTAATCCAGCGAGGAAGGCTTCGTACTCAGCCTGGTTGTTAGAGGTGGGGAAGGACAGGGTGAGCGATACTTCAACGATGATTCCTTCGTTGCTTTCCAGTATGATGCCCGCACCTTTTCCTGCCGAGCTGGAGGCACCGTCCACGAAAATGGTCCATTTGCGTGCTTCGCTTGCGGGGGGAGTCTGCGAACGTCGTTTCTGCGACGAAGTCGGCCAGAGCCTGGGCCTTGAGGGCTTTCCTGCTTTCATACTGGATATCAAATTCAGACTGTTCAAGCGACCATTTGAGCATTCGACCGGCCATGTCCGGCCGTCCCAGCAGCTGCTTTATGGGCTGATCTGTTCGAACCACGATCATGTGGGCTAGGAAGTAGTGTCTCAATCTTCTGGCTGCGTTGATGAGGGCCAGAGCCACTTTCTCTATCTGTTGGTACCTTAACTCTGGTCCTTGTAGTGCTTTACTCGTGAAATATATGGGCTTCTGACCGTCAGGTATCTCGCGGATGAGGGCGGCGCTTACTGTTTCGGTTGCTACGGCGAGGTACAGGTACAAAGTTTCGCCATTGCTTGGGCGAGAGATGACTGGTGTCTTTGAGAGCGCCTGTTTCAGATGGAGAAGTGCCTTGTCACATTCCTCGGTCCATTCGAACGCTGCCTCCTTGCGAAGGAGCTTGAAGAACGGTAAGGCGTGCTGGGCAGATTTGGCCACGAAGCGAGATAGTGACGCGAGCATCCCGTTGTGGGATTGGATGGATTTCTTTGACTTGGGCGTTGGAAACTCGAAAAAAGCTCGACACTTATCGGGATTGGCTTCGATTCCCCGTTCTGCTAAATAGAAGCCGAGGAATTTGCCTGCTCGGACACCGAACGTGCACTTCTCCGGGTTAAAACGCATTTTGTATTTTCGGGCCTGTTCGAAGACCTTTCTCAAATGGGCGGTGTGATCGGTTTCCTCGTGGGATTTTACGATCATGTCGTCCATATAGACTTCGAGCATGTCACCTATTTCTCCCCGGAAGACCTTGTTCATCATTCTTTGATAGGTCACTCCGGCGTTCTTCAGGCCGAAGGGCATTACGTTGTAGTAATAGTTACCCGATTCGGTCATGAAGGTCGTGTACGTTTTGTCGGCCATCGCCATTGGAATTTGATTATAGCCTGAGTAGGCGTCCATGAACGATAAACGTTTAAAACCGGCGGAATTATCAACAAGTTTATCAATATTGGGGAGGGGGTAGGCATCCTTCGGGCATGTCTTATTAAGATCGGTGTAATCAATGCACATTCTCCATTTGCCATTAGATTTCTTTACTAGTACAACGTTGGACAACCAAGTGGTGTACTTGGCCTCCGATATAAATTTGGCCTCGAGGAGGTCCTTTGCAGTTTTTTCTGCGGCCTCCGTTTTCTCCGGAGACTGCTTTCTCCTACGTTGTGCTACGGCCTTGATGGCCGGGTTAATTGTCAGTTAGTGGCAGGCGACGGACGGGTCTAAGCCGGGCATCTCGGCGGCGCTCTAGGCGAAGAGGTCGGCGTTCTCACAGAGGCATGCTTTGAGCTACTTCCTCGCGATGTCAGGCACGTCTGCTCCAATCTTCACTCCCCGCTAAGGGTCGTCGCCGAACAAAAAGAGCTCAAAGTTGCCATCCGGGATTGGGCGCGTCGGATGGGAGCTGCTGCTGGACGAGGTAGACGAGCTGGCTGAAACTGCTTGGTCCTTCCATCGGTCTTCTTCGGGGAAGCGGCTGTCGAGGTCAATGGAGTCGACCTGAGGCAGGGGCTTGGCTTCCTCAGAGCTGCTGGGCAATGCTGGCTTGCTCGATGCCTTTGGCTTGGACGCAATGGCGTTGAACCCTTTTGTGGCTGCTTCGAAACCCTGTCGTGCAGCTTTGATGTCGCCGTGGAGGGTGGCGACCATCCCTTTTGAAGTGTAATACTTCATCTTGAGGTGGACTGTTGAAGGCACAGCTACCAGCTCGGCTAGAGTTGGTCTTTCGAATATGCACTGGTACAGCGACGGACAGTCAATTACCAGAAATTGTACTTTGACGGATCAGGCCGTCTCCACTGATCCAAAGGTTACGATCAGTTCGACGTATCCCCAAGGCTTGGTCACTGATCCGTTGAATCCCTGCAAATCAGACCCCACGTAGGGGGTAAGGTGTGATTCGTCCAGCTGAAGTGTTGAAAACAACTGGGAGTACATAATGTCGACCAAGCTGCCCTAGTCAACGAGGATTCTGCGAACGTCGAAGTTCACCATTCGGGCTCTGACGAGCAAAGGTATGCTCGAGTTTGGAGATCCCCCGAGAAGCTCTTCCCGATAGAAGGAGATGGGGACAGAGCCTTTCTGGGCTTGGTCGAGCGTGGTCACCTTATTGGAGTTCGTGCGGATTAGATGCTCGAATTTTCTTTTCACGGAGCCCACTGTGACTTTATTAAAGCCCCCGCCCAAGATGACCATCGCAGAGGGGAATGTTTCCCACGGGTTGTGAACCGCGAAGTAGGCAGGGCCGCTGAGCCCGTTCAGGACGTAGAAGTCTTCTGGTCGCGATACGGCCATGGCGACCTGGATGCTGGCTTCTTCCGAGGAAGGTACTTCTTCCTCTATCTTCTTGGACTCCTCGTCTTGCCGAGGAGCGTCCTTCTTCTTATTGAACTGTTTCAGGTGGCCGTCCCTGATTAATATCTCGATAGCATCCTTTAAATGGATGCAGTCTTCGGTAGTGTGGCTGTGACTCTAGTGGAAACGGTAGTACTTCGACTTGTCGGCATTGGGTTTGGCCGGCAGTTGTTTGGGGAAGCGGACCCCTACTTGCTTGAATTCCAAATTTTCACATTCGAAAAGTATCTTCTCCCTGGAGACGGTCAGGGGTGTATAATCGTGGAATCGCCCGGAGGGTCCCTTGCTGTCGCGGGAGTCCCGCGGACGGTCTTCGCGCTTCCTTTCGCCTCGATGAGATGTCGAGGCTTCTTCGCCTCTGGAGGCCCGAGCATTCTCCTGATGGCGTGACGCTTAGATGTTGCTGGCTGCAACCTTCTCTTCGTATTGGATGTGCGACTGGGATTTGAGGAGGAGGGCATCTAGATTCCTCGGAGGTGCGAGGCCGACGGCCTTAGAAAACTCTGAGCCCGGGCAGAGTCCTTGCTTGAGCAGAAACTTCTTCATCTCGTCTGTTGTAGGGGCCTGTACTGCTTCTTTATTGAACCTCTCGATGTACGCACGGAGAGGTTTGTCCTTTCCTTGGATTATGGCCCCAAGGGAAGCCTTAGTCTTGGGGTGACGGCGAGAATCTGTGAAATGCCGTGAGAACATTCTACCCAGTTGTCTCCATGAGGTAATGGATTCTTCGGGAAACTATTTGTACCACGTCATCGTCCCTTTTCGGAGCGTGGTCAGAAATAACTGGCACTTGATGGTGCCTCGGACGCTGCGGTAGTCTAGAAGTGCATCGATATTCTCGATGTGTTCGTCAGGGTCCGTCGTACCGTTGTACGTGCCCAGTGACGGGGGCTTCTCCAGGCCCTTAGGGAGACGGGTCGCCAAGATTTCCTGGGACAATGGGTTGCGAGGCTCATCATCGCTGCTGGAACTGGTTAACGACGGGGACCGAAGGGTACGCTCGCGGTGGCGGTTCCTTCGGGGAGAGGGTGATCAGGCCCGACCTTTAGACCTGACCGGGGGTGACTGCTCGTCCTGTTGTGTCCTCTTGTGACCGGGAGAGTGCTGGTTATGCGGGGAAACTTCATCACGCTTCTGGACGGCGCGAGAGGTAGGTTCTTGGCGCAGTCTTTGGTCGGTATCTCGCCGGGGCTGCGGGCTCCTTGATCGTTGTTGGTTCCTCCTTGGAGGAGGGGATCTTGGACGAGTGGATTCTTCTGGCTCCCTGATCCTTTCGTTCTGCTGCAGGATTAGGGTGTTGGTTTTGTTGATTGCCTCCAGAAGGGCCACCACGGTCGGGTCGGCGTTGGGTGGGACATGAACGGGCTAGATGTCCAGTGAAGGCTGGTCTGAAGGGAAATTTGTGATCTAAACGCAGCGGAAAACAAAAATTTCCCTTTAGAGATCCTTACAAAAGATCATGATCTGTGATAAAAAGGTTACCTCTTGTGGCGATGAAACCTTTGATTCCAAATCTATGGATGATCACGAGCGTTGTACGATGAACAACGCCTCTACTCAGTCCACACGAACAGCTTCCTTCAGTCACAGTGCTAGCTGATTACGATTGAAGGTTTTGAGTGAGGGAGAGGAAAAATCGAATACGGCCAGGGTTTTAACAACAACATCATTTGAGCTTCTGCACAAGGGTTCTATTTATAGAACTACTTGTGTGGGCTACAAGCTAAAAGCCCAACTCAATAATAATATTATTATATTATTATAATAACTATTATTATAATATAATTTTATTATTATTATATTTTATAAGTATTATAAAATTATTAATAACTATTATTATATTACATGGTACCTTACCATATTCCGTATTCCATTCAAGTGCATCGTACCTTACGGTGTTCCTTATTTACTCTATCTCTTCTCCAACTGTCCTTATGTGTGTGACCCTGTAGGATTTCGCGACGTTGGCAATTATATTAAATCATGTATTTAACATAATAAACAGTGAGCGGTATCTAGCAACACATCACTGCTACCCAAGTCACAAAATTGTCATGTGATCTGACAAAACCTTTTGTGATAGTACTTGTGTGTACAATTACCGTTTTGCCCCTATGTCTATATTGAACACAGGGCATATACCGTGTCATCCTTGTCCAGTTCAATATTGGGCCCTTAGACATTTATCCTGTTATGCAGGATGGGCAAATTCCATCTAGGCTACTCATGTCCCTCAGCATGCTTTGTGAAGTACCCATCAATTGTCTTTATGATCATCCAGTTACGGACAATGTTTGATCAGTAATAAAGTACTTGACTCTACATCTAGGGTCCATAGTAGTTTCAGGTCGAAGGGTGGTATACATTACTATCACCATGAGAGTAACTTATGACACTTTGCATAACATTCTATGTAGTACTCTCATAGTGGGTCGATCCAGTATAAATATTACTCCTAATATTCATACCTATGTCAAGACTTGATAACTCCTTATCCATGATCCATGAGATGTGATCATCAGTCTATCTACATAATAGTCTTAATGCTTTAAGGCTATCCCATTTCACATTAAAGCTCGACTATGGATGCTTTAAGAATAATGTCCTTATGTTTAATGGAATCTCATGATTAAGTCATACTTAATGTTTCATTAAACGAACTAGCTATTCTAGGGACTTTATCATTTTGGAAAAACAAACATAATAAAGAAATGCCTTTTATTGTTAATAAATAATTCGATACAAGTACCAAAAGTTTTGGCCTCTAGGGCTTACACTAACAATCTCCCACTAGCACTAGAGCCAATCAGGCATACCCCTAATACCCATAGATCTAGTATGACTATCATGCTTCAGCTGCGCAAGAGGTTTTGTTAGTGGGTCAGAAATATTGTCAAGTGTAGGTACTCTGCATATCTTCACATCTCCCCGATCTATTATCTCTCGAATGAGATGATAACGCCTAAGTATGTGTTTGGATCGTTGGTGAGATATAGGTTCCTTAGCTTGTGCGATGGCACCATTATTATCACAAAAGAGATCAATGGGATCCACAATGCTAGGGACTATGCCAAGTTCACTAATGAACTTTTTAATCCAAACAGCTTCCTTTGCTGCATTTGAGGTAGCAATGTACTCGGCCTCGGTTGTAGAATCAACAACTGTTTCTTGCTTCGAACTTTTCCAGCTCACAGCGCCACCATTTAGGCAGAACACATAACCAGATTGCGATTTAAAGTCATCCTTATCTGTCTGGAAGCTAGCATCGGTGTATCCAATTACCGCAAGCTCTTCCTGACCTCCATATATCAAGAATGAATCCTTAGTCCTTCTCAAGTACTTAAGGATATTCTTGACAGCTACCCAATGAGCATCACCGGGATCAGATTGGTACCTACTCGTTGCACTTAAAGCATACGAGACATCTAGTCGAGTACATAACATGGCATACATGATAGATCCTATTGCAGATGCATATGGAATCTTATTCATGCGATCCCTTTCCTCCTTAGTTGAAGGAGATTGTGTTTTTGATAGACACAGGCCATGTTGCATAGGTATGAATCCTTTCTTAGAGTCATGCATATTAAAGCGTCTCAGCACTTTGTCTATGTATGTACTCTGACTTAGGCCAAGCAGTTTTTGTGATCTATCTCTATAGATCCTGATTCCTAATATATAGGCTGCTTCACCAAGGTCCTTCATAGAAAAGCATTTCCCTAACCAAGTTTTTACTTGTTGCAAGGTAGGGACATCGTTTCCAATAATTAATATGTCATCTACATATAATACCAAGAAGACGATCATGCTCCCACTAACCTTCTTGTAGACACAAGGCTCATCTTCATTCTTTATGAATCCATATTGTTTTACAGTTTCATCAAAACGAAGATTCCAGCTTCTAGAAGCTTGCTTCAACCCATAGATTGATCACTGTAACTTGCATATCTTTTGGGCTTCTTCAAGGTATGCCAAATCCTTCAGGTTGTGTCATGTACACATCCTCAAGAAGATTCCCATTAAGAAAAGCAGTCTTGACATCCATCTGCCATATTTCATAATCATGATATGCAGCGATAACAAGTAAAATCCGAACAGATTTAAGCATTGCAACTGGTGAAAAGGTTTCATCATAGTCTACACCATGAATTTGTTTATAACCTTTAGCAACCAGTCTTGCCTTATAGGTATGTACCTTACCATCCATGTCAGTCTTCTTTTTGAAGACCCACTTGCATCCTATAGGATTAATTCCTACAGGAGGCTCTACCAAGGTCCAAACCTGGTTTGTGTACATGGAATCCATTTCAGATTTCATGGCTTCTAGCCACTTCTCAGACTCGGGACCGGTTATGGCCTCTTGATAGGTTACAGGCTCATCTTGATCCATGAGTAATACTTCACCTTGATCATTTATGAGATATCCATATCTCTCTGGTTGGTGACGTATCCTGCTCGACCTACGCTGGTCTTGTTCTACTTGAGCAGGTTGCTCTTCCACAACTACTTGTGGTTCCTGCTCCAATTCCTCCATAGGTGTATCAATGCTTTGTGATTCTTGAATTTCTTCAAGCTCTACTTTCCTCCCACTGATTCTTTTAGAAATAAATTCCCTTTCCAAGAAAACTCCAGTTCGAGCGACAAACACTTTGCCCTCAGAAGGATTGTAGAAGTAATACCCTCTTGTTTCTTTAGGATACCCCACAAATAAGCATTTGTCAGATTTGGGCTCAAGCTTAGTTGAAATTTGTCGTTTTACATAAACTTCACAACCCCAAATCTTCATGTAAGACATATGTGGTTTCTTACCACTCCATATTTCATATGGTGTCTTTTCAACCTTTTTGGATGGAACTCGGTTAAGTGTGTAAGCTGTTGTCAGTAGTGCATGTCCCCAAAAGGAGTTTGGAAGATCGGCATGACTCATCATGGATTGGACCATGTCTAACAAGGTTCCATTTCTTCTCTCAGATACACCATTCCATTGTGGTGTTCCAGGAGGAGTGAGTTAGGATAGAATCCCGCACTCTTTTAGATGGTCATCAAACTCTAGGCTTAAATATTCACCGCCTCGATCTGATCGAAGAGTTTTAATATTCTTACCTAGTTGGTTTTGTACTTCATTCTTAAATTCCTTGAACTTTTCAAAGGATTCAGATTTGTGTTTCATTAAATAGACATAACCATATCTACTGAAATCATCGGTAAATGTGATGAAGTATTGAAAACCTCCTCTAGCTGGTATGTTCAGTGGTCCACATACGTCAGTGTGTATAAGGGCCAAAAGATCATTAGCCCTTTCACCTTTTCCTGTGAATGGGGACTTTGTCATCTTTCCAATTAAACAAGATCTGCATGTATCATATGATTCGTAATCAAAAGAGTCCAATAGTCCATCTTTATGGAGTTTGGAGATGCGTTTCTCATTTATATGGCCTAAGCGACAATGCCAAAGGTAACTTGGATTTAACTCGTTAGGTTTCATCCTTTTAGTATTAATGTTATAAATTGGCATTTCAAGATCAAGGACATATAATCCATTGTTCATTTGTGCAGTAGCATAGAATATATCATTCAAATAAATAGAGCAACAATTGTTCTTTATTATAAATGAAAAACCAAACTTGTCCAAACAAGAAACGGAAATAATATTCCTGCTAATTGCAGGTACATAATAACAGTTCTCTAACTGAATTATTAAACCACTAGGTAAAGTCAAAACATAAGTTCCTACGGCTAAAGCAGCAACCTTTGCTCCATTTCCAACTCGTAGGTCGACTTCACCTTTTGCCAAATCTCTACTCCTTTTTAGTCCCTGTACATTGGTACAAATGTGAGAACCACATCCAGTATCTAATACCCATGATGCAGAAGTAGATAAATTTATTTCTATAACAAAAATACCTGAAGTCGAAGTCACCACTTCATTCTTCTTATCTTCCAGGTACTTTGGGCAGTTTCTCTTGCAATGTCCGGTCTTACTGCAATAGAAGCAAGTGCCCTCCTTTGCTATACCTCCACTAGGCTTCAAAGCAAGGGTAGTATGTTTGGGTTTGGCAACTTCCTTGCCTTTTCATTTACCAACCTGCTTGGTGGGCCTTTTGTTCTGTTTCTTTCAATTACTGACCATCAGAATGGATTTCCCTTTTGTCTTCAGGTTTTGCTCAGCAGTTCTTAACATGCTTAGCAATTCAGGAAGAGTTTTGTCCATGTCATTCATGTTGAAATTAAGGATAAATTGACCGAAGCTTTCCGGCAACGATTGCAGGATCAAATCAGTCGCAAGCTCCTTTTTTAGGGCAAATCCCAATCTTTCAAGATTCTCCACATACCCAATCATCTTGAGTACATGGGGACCTACTGGGGTTCCCTCAGAAAGCTTGGCTTGAAAAAGGGCTTTTGAAATTTCAAACCTTTCATGCCTTGCCTACTCTTGATAGAGCATTTTCAGATGTTCGATCATATCGAACGCTGCCATGTTTTCATTTTGCTTTTGCAATTCAGAATTCATGGTAGCCAGCATGAGGCAAGCAGTTTCATTGGCATCATCGACATGCTTCTTATAAGCATCTCTTTCAGCCTTAGGAGCAGAACTAGGAGGTTCCTCATTAGGAACAGGTGTCTCTAAGACATACAACTTTCTGTCATGTTTGAGGACAATCCTCAGATTTCGGTGCCAATCCAGAAAATTTGTCCCAGACAATTTTTCCTTATCCAGGATTGTTCGCAAAATGTTATTAGATGTGTTTGTTGTCATGGTAATCTACAAAATGGAATGGAAAAATATAAGTATCATTAACATATTCAATTAGGCCTTTAATTAAATATGCTCCCACTATTTTACTCAAACTAAATAACCCTCATCATTTGATTCGGAAAATCCCGTTGGAAGATTTTCTAGTGGATCGAGATCCATATTTCACTTTGTTTTAAGTCAACGTTAGGCTGATTACACAAAACTTAGCTATTTAGGTAGGAACTCCTTCCAATTATATCCAATACAATTCTCGAATATTTCAGTTGGGTGAATAACTCCTTATTCCAATCCATCATATGGACTATTCCCAACTCTTGCTTCTAAACGCATATAATCTTATTATATTTTGTTTAGTTAAGTTTGACCCATTATTTTAGAAATTGGATATTACAATTATCCCATCGCACCTTACTAATATAGAACATGCACCTCGCGTTAGGCGAAACCTACAATATTCGATACTAGTCTTGATGAGTTCTAAAACTTGGAAAGCAAAAACTTAATATTTTGTTTTGAGGGTTTTTTAATTAGTTTGATCTCACCGGCTTATTTATCATATAAATCGTTCCTCACACATGCATACAATATATATCAACATACATACATAAAAATGAAACAGTTATGGCCCCTAGCGCAATTGTTCTCCCAAGCCAATGAGAGAACTTAAGCTAAACCTAATAACGATCTTCACTTCTCCAAGCAAGATCTCCAAGGCTGTCCTTCTTTGTTTTGTAGTCTTCTCTTTCTTCATAATAATACATTACATAAAGGAAACTCGTTTTACATACGAGGGAGTGAGATGAGAAAAGAAGTTACATGATGAGAATAAGAGAGAGGCATGACACGCAGGTCGTATTTATAAAATCCAAAACAAAGAAAAATAAACTAAGGCCATAACTGATCACCACAAGAAAAATAATAAATAAATTTTATTATTATTAATTTAAATCCTGTTTATTAAATAAATCAAATTAAATTTTCAGCGAATGCATGACCTAAAACGCATACTGCATTGACGTAACATTTGCACCGTCACACTGCTTGTGACGACCGTCACAGTTGCCATGGTGACCGTCACACATCAGCCCATGACGACCGTCACACCTTGACCTAAAGCGCAGACTGCATTGACGCAACATTTGCGCCGTCATACTGCCTGTGACGACCGTCACAGTTGCCATGATGACCGTCACAGTTCCCATGACGACCGTCACACCTGAAACTTTGGAGACCGTCACGCTAACAGAACGCGTGACTTTTGATCGTAGACCTCTTGGACGGCGCAACCCTTGTACCTTCATAAACCTTGATGCAACAATTTCATACCATCAAAACACCATGATCAATAATTCAGTATGATTGATCCGTATGCTATCGTTTCACCATACTAAAGTCGGATTCCGAAGCAGATAACCACAGATCGCTCAATCGAATGATAATCATTACGTGATTTGAACTAACGAAATAAAATAGTATATCCAATATACCATCTTTGCATCAAAGTTAATCATATCACATATGAATTAGATCGATCATATATGTGTAACTTATGGACGATTGACATATCGCTGCTTCACCATACTATTGTCGGATTCCGAAGCATAGTCAATATCAATCATCCAAACCGTACACAATCTGATGCCAAAAATTCAATATCTGGATTTGATTTAATTTTACGTGTTTTAATCCAATTAAAATAAAAAATGACAGAAAATAAACAATTACCAGACTCATGGTTTCGTAAGTGGCTCTGATACCACTGAAGGGAAATTTGCGATCTAAACGCAGCGGAAAACAAAAATTTCCCTTTAGAGATCCTTACGAAAGATCATGATCTGTGATAGAAAGGTTACCTCTTGTGGCGATGAAACCTTTGATTACAAATCTATGGATGATCACGAGCGTTGTACGATGAACAACGCCTCTACTCAGTCCACATGAACAGCTTCCTTCAGTCACAGTGCTAGCTGATTACGATTGAAGGTTTTGAGTGAGGGAGAGGAAAAATAGAATACGGCCAGGGTTTTAACAACAAGATCATTTGAGCTTCTGCACAAGGGTTCTATTTATAGAACTACTTGTGTGGGCTACAAGCTAAAAGCCCAACTCAATAATAATATTATTATATTATTATAATAACTATTATTATAATATAATTTTATTATTATTATATTTTATAACTATTATAAAATTAATAATAACTATTATTATATTACATGGTACCTTACCATATTCCGTATTCCATTCAAGTGCACCGTACCTTACGGTGTTCCTTATTTACTATATCTCTTCTCTAACTGTCCTTATGTGAGTGACCCTGTAGGATTTCGCGACGTTGGCAATTATATTAAATCATGTATTTAACATAATAAACAGTGAACGGTATCTAGCAACACATCACTGCTACCCAAGTCACAAAATTGTCATGTGATCTGACAAAACCTTTTGTGATAGTACTTGTGTGTACAATTACCGTTTTGCCCCTATGTCTATATTGAACACAGGGCATATACCGTGTCATCCTTGTCCAGTTCAATATTGGGCCCTTAGACATTTATCCTGTTATGCAGGATGGGCAAATTCCATCTAGGCTACTCATGTCCCTCAGCATGCTTTGTGAAGTACCCATCAACTGTCTTTATGATCATCCAGTTACGGACAATGTTTGATCAGTAATAAAGTATTTGACTCTACATCTAGGGTCCATAGTAGTTTCAGGTCGAAGGGTGGTCTACACCACTATCACCATGAGAGTAACTTATGACACTTTGCATAACATTCTATGTAGTACTCTCATAGTGGGTCGATCCAGTATAAATATTACTCCTAATATTCATACCTATGTCAAGACTTGATAACTCCTTATCCATGATCCATGAGATGTGATCATCAGTCTATCTACATAATAGTCTTAATGCTTTAAGGCTATCCCATTTCACATTAAAGCTCGACTATGGATGCTTTAAGAATAGTGTCCTTATGTTTAATGGAATCTCATGATTAAGTCATACTTAATGTTTCATTAAACGAACTAGCTATTCTAGGGACTTTATCGTTTTGGAAAAACAAACATAATAAAGAAATGCCTTTTATTGTTAATAAATAATTCGATACAAGTACCAAAAGTTTTGGCCTCTAGGGCTTACACCTACATGGTCGTTGTTGCGATCAGCGGGAATGGGGGAAGGAGAAGCTGTGTCCCCGTCCCTGAGAAAACGGGCATCTCTGAGAAGAGACGACGGGCCGTCAACGTCAGTCTTGTTGACGGGGAGGACAGCGGGTTGGAGAGCATCTTTGGCGTGATCTTACGTGACCATGATGACGATCTTATATATTTGCTTTGATCTTCGGTTTCCAGGGAAAGAAAAATGGGGAGAACAATGCTTCCCACAGACGGCGCCACTGATCGTGAAGGTTGGATCAGATCCTATTGAAGTGGGCCACCAAGAACGTCTGAGATGCTGGGCGTATGGAGAGGAGGAGGGGGTGTACCTGCAAGGCACTCTGACGCTCAAGTAAGAAAGGGTCAGAGAAAAGGGGCAAGTACAAAGTATGAGTTCTTAGGATGATTATTCGATACCTGACCCTCTCAAATGAGAGGGTTTATATAGAGCCCCCTAGCGCGTGGCCAACAGTTTTCGGGGCGAAATAATCATTTTCCCGAAGAATAGGTAAATGCCCAAAACTAGCCGTTATGTCGGGCATGGTGCCCAAAACTAGCCGTTATGTCGGGCATAAGCATAGTTTTGGACACATGCCCTTAGCTGTTCGGGGAGCGAAGAATCCGTTCGCAACGGGCAGTATTTCCGGGGAGGAGCGATGCAGTCCATGCCCGGTTGGAGGGGCAGAAAGGTAACTTTTGCCCCTTTGTGGATTGGACTTAGGCAATTGGGTCGTTCTGGGAGCAGAAGTGGATTGGGCCATGCCTAGCCATTGGTCCAGTCCAGAACAATAACATACACTGAAGTCAAGGCATTGGTCTCCTGATTCATCATCTTTATAACTTACATTGAAGTCAAGGCGTAGGTCCCCTAATCACTCGCTTCATAACCTATCATAGAATATAATCAAGCCATATGAACCTTGTCTATTTTATTTCCATGACATAATATAAAGTAGAATCAAGACTTAGGTCCCTTGATTCATTTGAATCCATCACATATCATAACATATGTCTTATCAATGAATACTTCCAATTAGAATTGATACCTAATGGTCATACTCTACTATGATATAACTCTCTTCATGAGCTTTCTAATGAAACTCGTCTAACCTTAATCAGAGCTACCAAACTCAAGCTATGTTGTTTTGAATTTACACCTTCTTCTAGCACCGATATTTCGGATAACCTTAAGATCATGTTACCACGACTACGAGGTATTGTCCGCTTTAAGTGTGAGAATCCTTATGACTTTGTCCTTTATGAAAACTACCTTGTTGGGTTAAACTATATGAGTATTTGTATATAAAAGATCCTTATTCTCGATTCCCAAGCAATGTAAAACTATTTTTACCACATAACACTTCTTGTAAAGGGATTCCATAAAAAAAAGAAAACTTAATATCACATTAAAAAAATAAAATGATACAAAGTTTAGAAACACTTAATATATAAAACAATATATTTATATTAAAGTTAAATTAAAAGCATATATAAATATTTATCTATTCAACCATTACTTTTATATCCTCTTGGTTACTAGAGTTACCCCAAACTTGATCTATGTAGTATACCAAACTTTGCACAAAACTATAAGATACTGTAATTAAAATTTAGTTTCAAGTATAATTTTTGATAACATTTATAAAAAATTATATTAAAAGTCTTACTTTATATTATGAGGCATCAATATATGATTGTTCTATAGCAAATAATACTTTATATGATAAAGTTTTCACCCCGACTAACAAATAACCAAGGTATATGTCTTGGAAGTGCCACAATTAATTAATTTTGAAATATATACAACCTATTCCCTCTATTTTGGAAAAAATTGAGGGAATACATCTAGTAGGGAACTCGCTTCAAATCTTAGATATTGCATTTTCTATTTTTAAAATTTATTTTTCAATTGACTTAGCGACCAAGTGTTATATTTTCTTAGTTGACACCTTTTCCTTTTCCCTTTTATTTATTTATTTTAAATTACAAAATTAATATTTTCAAATGCCTTTATTTTTCTATTAACTATTTTTTACATTTGCATTATACCTCGATTACTTATCTCAACCGATGGGTAATATCATTTGCATAAATTTCATAGAATATAACACTTTTTTTTAATTTTAAATTAAATTAATCCCTCGGTTGCCCATATACCCAACATGAAAGTTCTTTTGCATGAAAAATAAATGGATTAGATATGTTGGTGAACGTTGGAAGAGCTTTAAGATGCAACTCACAATTGATTATATTACAAAACTAAAATGTAACTTAGAGCCTCCATATGTGATATATTCATATATTGATAAGAATGCTAGGAAGGAGCTTGTCAAGTATCGCACAACTCCTCAATTCTTAGCTAAGAGCAAAAAAGGAAAAGAGAATAAAGCAAGAAATATCAATCTACAAAGATTGTCTCGTAGAGGATATAATAAACTAGAATAAATAATGATTAAAGAAAAAAGTAAACAAAGAGAACTAGAGCTAGGAGATCCTTCTAGAAACCTTGATCACAACCCTTCTCCACCATCACACAATGAGAAATGGAAGAGGGCACGTCAAATACCAGAAGATGAGTTCACATCACAGGCTACACGGGAATTTGCTAAAAAATATTTTAAGTAGATACTTTTTTCAACATTACATACTTAAGTTAGTTCACTTTGGTAAAGAAGAAATTTTATATGTTTTGTAGGATTTATTGGCTGAAAAATTCAAAGATGGTATCTTTGCTCCACGAGAACGTCATGACATATAGAAGTGATTGGAATAGAGGAGCATGATGGGCGTGTTTGTGGTCTTGGAAGAGGCGTCGGCTTGAGGTTGTTTTTAAGACCATCGCAAAAAAGTAATGAAATAATCCGTAAGAAAGAAATTGAAGAGATAGTTAATCAAAGGGTGGAGAATAAAGTACAATAATTATTAGAACTGAAGCTGGAGAAGTGGACATGGAATGCACGAGAGAAATGGACTCAGGAGGCGCGAGAGAGAAGTGGACTCCAGAGGTGCGAGAGAGAGTGACTCAAGAGGAATATGAAAGGGTGCATTTGGAGGAGCAGAAAAGGTTGTTACAGGAGGTGTGAGAGAGGTCCATGAGGAGCAAGAGAGGTTAACCAAGGAAGAGCGAGAGAAATTGATCGAGAAAATGCGGGAGAAGTGTACCTGCGATGTGATTGAAATAAGTATAAGTTTTGTTTAAAAATTTGTGTTGCATGTTGTTGATATTGGTTGTGTATTTAAATTTATGTTTTTCGTTTCAATTGTTTTAATGAAGTAGCAATTGAAATAATGGGTATACTCATCCACCCAAATCCAGATCAGTTAGACATAGCTGAGAAAATTACTATGGATGGTGCAAGCACGAAAGGTAGTTGTTCTGCCCCACATCACAATATTTACACCACATTACATACACTAGATAACATGCAAAGACTATCAAAGATGGTAGAGCAGATGCCAGGCATCTTTGAGATGACATTAAAACATGAACCATAACAAGCTTATATACTTCATAAGAATCGAGTTTTGAAATTGTTGAAAGGAGATGATTAGTTGGACATAATCGTACAACAAAGTATAATTTCTATGGTGATTTCAATTTATATTCACTGTTCTCATACTTTAACATAAAGATTTGACTTTTACATTAACTTTTATGTCCATGCATGAGATGTATGTTGAAAGGGACTTAAGAAAGTATTGTTTCTTAGACTCATTCAAAATTCAATTTAAACAATGTGGATCAAGTGCTATCTAGATATACATACAAAATAAGTTGATTGATGAGAACAAATAATGTTACATGGGACCGTTTTAAGTATATATTAATTTGTGTTTTCTTTGCCAACTAGTTATTATGTCCGAAGCAAAATATTATAATTATGTTATGATCGTTACACTATGATCTTGATTCATCGATGTATGACGTTTTGAGCCTGTAAGTGGTATTATTTGTAATACTCAAATTTTAACTTTAGTTTTGAATATTTTTTATTCATGTTTAATTTTTACCAGCATGTAGAGCTATGGAGGTATACAATTTAGTACATTGTAAAATAAGAGGTAAAAAGCCAAGGTTCCTTTTCCCAAAAGTAAGTATTACTTATGCTTTTTGAAAATATTTCATTTTGGCTAATGTATTACTTGTGCTTTGTGAGTATTAATTAGTAACCATATGAAAATTATTTGTAGTCGCGAAGACAATCCGACAACCATTCGTATGGATAATATGTTATGAAATATATGTTAAATATTGTCTCTGGAGGCATTATTAGTTCATGGGTTAAGATATTAACTTTATCAATATACATGTAACTTATTTATATTTGTTAAGTTATTGTCGTCGTTGTTATTGTTGTTGTTGTTGTTAGCTTATCATAGTTTAAATTTTGTTCAAATTATAGGAGTTTAGCGACGGAACACCATTCCCACAAAAAGATATAGATGACATTGTCATACCCCAAATTTTGACCACAAGGTTTTCCATCATTGTGAAAATCATCACCACAATATGGATATACCATAAAGCCTTATCAATCTCCTCAAGGATTGTTGAGCCTTCACCACAATCGAGAATTAGGGTTTTGAGCCCTCTCAGAACATTTAGACAAAAGATCAATCAAGAAATGAAATGATCTTCAACTTGTCTAACCTCTCAAACATCCATGAAGGATCAAGAGGTTTCCCACATCAATAGTCAAGCACAAAGTTGTAACATTCCAAGCTGATTGAGCCTCGAAAACCCCGATGTCACCAAATTAGGGTTTTGGTCGACTGAGACCTCCAGAGTGAAATTTTCATAGGGGAATGAGTCAAGGCTTCAAAATGTGACTTAGGGTTTCTCCGTTTGAAAAGTTAAATCACCCTCAGAGAATGCATTCCTCAAAAGTCGGGAATTAGGGTTTCTCCGCACCAAACCGCTCCGGAGCCAAAAGTCAAAACATGACTTTTTAGGCAAAAATGATCCTTATGACTCATATTCTCGCAAAATATGATTTATAATGTCATTTGTACAAGAATTGATCAAGAAATCATGATAACTTGTAAAAGGGGTAATCTTGAAAAAATTGAAATTTTTTCTAAGTTACCAAATTTGAATGGTTTTGATACCAACTTCAAAGGACCATAACTTTTGATCCAAGCAACCATTTTGAGTGATCCAAAGCCTGATTTGTAGATCTTCCTACACTCTACAAAATCTTCAACTAACTCAAACCCTAATTCTTCATGGATTTTAATTAGGAGTGGATCAAAGTGGTGAAAAAAACCAAAATGTGTCAAAAACACTTAGTGAAAATTCTGCCTTGTTATTTCATCATTTCCACCAACTTCCAAGGCATTTTTCACCTTGATGCAAACTAAACCAGGTCCATTGGTGGACATCAAAGTTAGAGAGGGATATGAAAGCTTTCCAATGAGCCCAAAAGCATGAGAAAATTCCACCTGAGCTAGAGGTTATGACAGTTGCAACATGCCTTGCTACAAACTGTTTTGCAAGACAGTTTTGTGCATTTCTTGTTGGCCACAATTCCTTTTGTCAAGGGTAATGATCGAAACCACTCACATGAAATGTAATAGATGAATCACCACAAACCTGCAAGGTTGGACCAAGGAGTCAAGGAAAACTCAAATGGCATGATTTGGTTTTGTCACTTTATGCCTTGAATTCAAAATGACATTTATGTGCAATAGTGCACATTCAACAAAAGGACTCTTGTCAGTCAAGATGCTCTTATAAACAACAATAAAATCATCTGTAGAATGTGAATTGAGTCAATACATAGCTGAGCTATTTGGAGTAACCATAAGTACCTTGTGTAAGAAGCAATTATGCTTAGCAAGACCATTGACTCCAATCTTATCCTTTGAGCTTCAAGTGAGAAACTTCATCACAACTCTTCTCCTATAAATAGAGCTTCTTGTTGATCATTCAGAGTACACCAAAGCAACTTACAACATAGTTTTCTCTCATTTCCTTCTTAAGCACAAAAACTCCATTTTCTTGAGAAAGTACTATCGAGTTTTGAGTTGGAGACCAATGCAACTCAAACCAATGGTTCACACACCTCATATACAACATATATAAGTGATCCAAACACCTTAATCACTTCTATAACACAAGAATCAAGATCTCACTATTCAGCTTGATCCAAGTGCAACTAAATTCCAGCCAAGTAATCCAGGGAGTTCCAAATCATTCTAAAGGTTGCAACACAATCCTTGAGGCCTAAGGAAACTATCCAGATCATTGTTTCACTTCTGTAACATCTCTACAATAGAATTCGATTCCTTCTTGCAGAGGTAAGCCTTAAACTTTCAAACTCAATGAATCATGCATAATAAATGTTGTTTTAAGTTACCATCATGTTTCTGATTGCTTATAGATCATTAAACCTCAATCAATTGATATTTATCTTATATGTATAAGATTTCATTTAGTTCTTGCATTTTTAGGGTTCATCTGGTTACAACATGATATCTTTTGTTATACTTAATTTAAATGAAATTGAAAAGAACCATCACGTTTCTTGTTAAAAAATGAATAAGTTTCATTTTTACATCTTGTAAAATGGTTGAGAAATAAGAGAGATAGCTTGCTTCACACAAGTTTGATGTTGTCCCAAGGAAGAAGATGGCCATGGCGCCATTTTAAGGTTTTTAGAACCAAACATAGTATATATTATACACTTGCCAATATATGTTTGAATTGACATTGCGCCCTAGTGTAAACACTAGTATTTGTGTGTGTGTGTGTGTGTGTGTGTGTGTGTGTGTGTGTGTAGCGAGCGAGAGGCCTGGGGTTCGAATCCCCCTCGCCCCAGACCTTTTGGTATTTTTTTAATCATTTTCAAAAGAAGGTTTCCTATATTATTCACTCTTGCCATTCTCTATCAGCCAACACACTTGGCTCAGTTGGTAAAATTTTAAACTCTTCACCCCAAGGGCGCGGGTTCAAACCTTGGGAAGGCCATCCTATTTTTTACCACTTTTCTTTTCTTTTCACATTTTTCACATTTTTCTTAATAACTTCAAAAATTAATTTCTCTTTCAATTTCAATAATTTTTTAATGATTCATTTTTTTTTCAAAATTCACAAATATATTGAAATATTTTATTACATAAAAAAAACTCAAAAATATATTATTTATTTAATATATTTTGAATTTTTGAAAAGAATTCCTTTTTAATTGTTTTAAACATTTTAAATAAATTATTTCTCTTGATCTTTCAAATTCAATTGATTTTCAAATCATTCTATGAATGAAATATGATTTTTTCAAACATTTATCCAAGATCACAACTTATTTTTCACACATGTATGATAATTTTGGTCATTTTAATGATCTTTTTTATTCAAATAAAAATGTATTTTAGGGTTTTAATTATTTTCAGCCTTACAAATCTTTTTCAAAACACTTTTGGGCCTCTAATAGAGTGTAAGACTCATCCCCTTTGTAAATACAATAATTTGGACCTCAGTTATTGTATAAGTCCCTCTGTGGTTTTCGAAATCACGGTGCGATCGTCGCCTTTTCAAATAAATCATTTGGGCATCTCTTTGAGTATAAGCCCCATTTTTCTTTCTTTTCAAACACTTTTTAGGCCTTTAATAGAGTGTAAGACCCAACCCCCTTGTACATAAACATTTGGGCATCAGTCATTGTATAAGTCCCAATACCATTTTCAAAACGACGGTGCGATCACTGTTTTTCATCTGGGCATCTCTTTGAGCTGTAAGCCCCGTTCCTTGTATAAAAATAAACTTTGGGCCTTTAATAGAGTGTAAGACCCAACCTCTTATGTAAATACAATATATTTAGGCCTCAGTTGTTGTATTAGTCCCTCTGTAATTTTCAAAACTACGACGCGATCGTCGCTTTTTCAAAAGAGTTCATCTGGGCCTCTCCTTTAGTATAAGCCCCAAACTTCCTTTCAAAACAACCTTACTTTTGATTTAGATTCAAATTCATAGTTGTATCAAAACTTTATTCAATTTCTTGAATAACTAACCATACAGCTGTGTTTATAATGCTGGAAGCTTGCACAACTGTAAGTTCTACCATTTTCTTTTACATACTTGCTTATATATTTCATCTGTATATATATGCCAGTATATACTTGTTTAGAGTTTTCCCCAGTAACTAGGTCTAGGTTTAGATCAAACCAGTGGTTACACTTTTAACAACAATCAAAATTAGTTCCCCATAGGAAATTTCAGATACAGTCTTGCCTCCTATTGGGCTTATACAATATGGAATAGAGAATGACATTATTCCCGGTGCAACTTTTCTCAAGACTGTCACTACTAGAAATTTGTACAAGAAATTCATTTCCCCAGAGAGGATTAATTCCCAGTGAAACCTCTTTTGAATTTCTTCGAACCCTGGAACTGTTCACTAAAGAAAGGATTATTCCCATTGAAACCTTTCTTGAACTTTTCTCAGGTTTGGACCCACAAGCTTCCTAAAAGCATCCCCAGCCTCCTCTTGGGCTTTGTACAAGGACCCTCAGGCTTCTTAGAAGTTCTCAGCCTCCTCTTGGGCTTAGTACAAGGACCCAAAGACCTCCTTCAGGTATAGGACAGAGCCTAGTCATCTTTTGCTAATTCAATCCTCCAAAGAGTCAGAAATTCATGAACATCAGACCAGTTTAGGGTTGATTCTCATCCCTTAAAAGATCAGCCTCCTCTTGGGCTTCATACAAGAAGACTTAGACAGTCTCAGCCTCCTCTTGGGCATCATACAAAGATCATCCGCCAACTAAGTGTCAATCTCTTCATACCAGTAGACTTGGAAAGTCTCATCTCCTCTTGGATCTCAAAGAAACCCTCAAGTTTCCTAAAAGAATTGGAAAAACCCTGATCATTTCATCAATCACCAGCAGAGTTAAAACCTCCAAAGGTTAAAAAACTCAATCTTTAAGCTTTCACTCTTAATTCCCCAGCTAGGGTCAAATTACCACCAATAAACCCTTAGAAAAATCAAAACCTCAAGGCATCTGATATTTCAACTCATTCCTCAGCAAGAGTTGATTCCCCAATTTGGACCTGTCTCTGGATCTCAAGAATCCTCAGCAGAAGTTAGCCTCCTCTTGGGCTTCATATAAGAAATTCCCCAGTCAACCTCCTCTTATGCTTTGTATAATGTTTTCCCTCAGCAGATTTAGCCTCAATCTTGGGCTTTGTACAAGACAGATAAAAATATTTTCCAGCTGAGTCAATAACTTTTAGCCTCAATCTTGGGCTTTGTACAAGATAAATAAAACCTCTCCCCAATAGAGTCAATTTCTTTTTAGCCTCAATTTTGGGCTTTGTATAAGACAGACAAAATTTTCCCTGGAAGAGTCAATTCTTTTTAGCTTTAATCTTGGGCTTTGTACAAGACAGAAATAAAACTCTCTAGTAGAGTCAACCTTTTAGCTTCAACCTTGGACTTTGATCAAGGCACACAAAAATCAACATCCCCTCAGAGAAAATAAAGATTTCTCTGTAGGAAGACATTTCTCTGTACAATCACACATCAAAACAGACAATCAAAAAAATCCTAACCCAGATAATTGCTGTAAGTGGCACACTTGTTGATTCAAAAATTCAAGTTGTAGTCCCTCTTTATCCTGGTAAACTTCCTCTTTCATCTAATTGCTGTAAGTGGCAAGCCTCTGGATTATTTACATCCAAGCCAATGTCCCTCTCTTAGCATGGAAGACTCCTAAGGAAAAATGGCATTGCTCTACACTGAGTTAAAGTTTTCTCCTTCAGGACAAATCCCTTATAGAGGAAATTATGGCATTGCTGAATTCCATACATTCCAGATAAAGTAATCCTCCTTTACAATCAGTTACCCCAAACAACTGTGATAAACATATGAGATATCTCCCTTTAGAGATGACAAATTCTCTCTCAGTCAAACCTTTTAGCTTTAATCTTAGGCTTTAAACAAGACACCAAACATCTCTTTCCTCCCATAGAATATGAGGAACTACGATTGCTCTGATTTCCCTGTTATCATTACGGGAATACATATGCATAAGATTGCAAAATCTTAGCGGGCACACAAATAAAAAACTTTAGGTCCAGTACCTTACCAAAAACATCGAAAAACCCGAAAATCAACAAAAATACTCTCTCAACATTCCCAAAGGAGAAACTTTCCCAAATTTATAACAGATAAACACCAGTAAGTAGACGATAGAAGAACATGCCAAACAATATATGGATAACCATATATACGATGGGCAATTGACAACTTCCCTTTGTATAATCTGACCCCGGAGCCCCAATCTCTTAGCATTTGTTAAAGAAAACATTTGTGTGCAAGGTTAGTTTTAGATAGCTTCCTTTTCCTTTTCAGCTTCATAGGATAAGAAATAAAAAAGTAGCACCCAATTCCAACCATTGCGGTAAGGTGGTCGCGTCAGCGACAAGAATCGCACGCTACAGAAAAATGGCGACTCTGCTGGGGAGTCATAGGATTAGAGTTCCTAAGAGGTCTAGGTTATTTGATATATATATATATATATATATATATATATATATATATACTGTCATCCTACTTGATACCCGTGTTTATTTTTCTGTCAAATGGGAATGCGATTGATACGCATGTGGAAAGTTTGAGAGAACATTAAGATAGGGGTGGCATATCCAGGAAACGCTTATAGGGAGTGAATCCCGACCAAGCTAACTTGGCAGTCCACAGAATCAGTCGAGGTACCCGTATGGAAGGATCGATGTTGAACGACCGATTGTCATGAAAGCATTGTCTTTCCTAGTGTGGTACCCATGATCCTGAGGATTTAGTAGACATTAACCATTTGGCCATTTGGTAGTGCAGTGACTATCAGAAATAGTTGATACGCGATACAACACTCAAATGAGATTCATCCTAGGATATTACAACTCGCTCGAGTGAATCAACTTGCTGCTTATATCCCTAGGAGGGGTCAATGACTTTGGGAACCTTTGAACCCGTTCTACAGGTAAAAAAATTGACCAAAATAGTACAACCTTTGGGGATGGGTAGAGCCATGACTCCATGTTCGTGACGTTGAAGCCTTGAACCCATGTTTTCAAATGTTTTTGTGTGCTGCATTCATGCATTCATCTAAAAAACACTCTTTTCAAACAAGAAAAAATCTCTCTTTTTTTCTTCAAAATAAACTAAAACAATAATTGCAAATATCAGAGGTTGCGTTATGGATTTCGGTAGAAGAAAGACGCACAAGCACACCTTCAAGGCTCCAAAACTAGAGGACTTAAGGAAGTTGGCAAAGATGATTACCAACCCTGAGGCTTTCAGAGCTAAGCACGGAGGACTGTTGTCTCTGTTAAGGGTTAACGTGGTTGAAGGAATCCTGTCTATGCTATTACAGTTCTACAAATCGGTTTACCACTGCTTCACTTTCCCGGATTACCAACTGGCACCAACACAGGAAGAGTACTCTCACCTGATTGATTTACCTATCACTGATCGAGCTCCATTTTCTGGACTGGAAGAAATTCCAAAGGAACAAACCATTGCGAGAGTTATCTCTTTGGACGAGTCAGAAGTTAGGACTCACATAACCACCAAAGGAGGAATCCAGGGTTTACCAGCTAAATTCCTGATGGAGAAAGCTCTGTACTTTGCTAGTATAGGAAACATAACTGCTTTCGAAGACGTCTTTGTTCTGTTCATATATGGGTTATTCCTTTTTCCCAATATTGACGAATTCGTCGACACCAATGTTGTTAAGATATTTCTAATTGGGAACCATGTACCAACCTTACTCGCAGATGCTTATCATTCTGTACACTTAAGGAATTTGTATAGCGGAGGAATGATCACATGTTGTGTACCATTACTCTACATATGGTTCATTTCCTATTTACCCAAGTCTGCTGCTTTTTGGGATCACAATAGTACTCTACGTTGGTCACAAAGGATTATGTCTCTTACCAAATCTGATATAGATTGGTACAATAAAATTTATGAGGGGATAGAGATCATCGACAGATGTGGAAATTTCCCTAACGTACCCCTCATTGGAACTAAAGAAGGAATCAACTATCATCCAATTTTAGCTCGTCGTCAACTCGGATACCCGATGAAGAATATCCCACATAATGTTCATCTGGAAGGTCTCTTCTTCAAGAAAGGGGAAAATGACAGGGCACTAAAGAAGGAAATAGTGCATGCCTGGCAACACATTCACAGAAAAGGAAGAGAGTCTTTAGGAAGACCAAAGTGTACCTCCACGGAACCTTATCTCCACTGGGTGCAAACTAGAGCCCTCAAGCTAAGGATGCCTTACCCTCGCCAAGAAGTTTTTCTATTAAAGGAATCTGTCCTTTATTTCATGTCTGATGCGGAAAAACTCTCGGTCGCTCTCAACAAAGTTCAACATAAAAAGAGCTTTTGGAAAAAAATATTGAATCCTCAATTTAGAGTGTACCAAGATTCAGGAACTATTAAAGAAAAAGGATGCTCTGATTGAGATATTAGAATAACATTTTGTGGAAAGTCAGGAAGACCGAAGAAATTTGCTCGCTCCTTTCACTTGGCAAAGGACTGAGAACTCGACAACGGCTGAAGAGCCCCGGTCAAAGAAAAGGAAACTACCAGAACCAACATCTGAGCTCTCTTCAGAGAGAACTCAGGATCCATGAGCTTATACATTTTCCTTACAACACTTTGTAAAATACTGTACCTTTTCCTTATAAAATACTGTAATCTTTCGAGTTCAATAAAAGGGGTATCCCCCACTGTATGATATTTGCAATCTATTTGTTGAAGTTTCTTTTTTATTAAAACAAAAACTAAAAAAATATGTCATTGCATATCATTCATCATTCTCACATAATGCATTTTTCTTATCTGAGTCTCACGTATGTGTCACAATTCTAGAGTCAAACTGTCTCACTCATACAATACTCGGGCCAATCGACAAAAGAAAATGGACGATCTCGAGGAAGAGAACAGAGAGCTGAGAGAATAAATCGACGCTCTGAAGGAAATTTTGGAAAAACTTCACAATGACATGCAATCCCTGGCAGCAGCTCAGGAGCAGCGGCATCAAAAGACTGTAATCTCAGAGATCGCATCTACGCCCATTATGGAGACACATGAGAATCATCCTCGGTACAACATGCCTAAAGGTCGTCCCTGGGGCATGCCTCTCAACTTTATACCTGAAGGATACATCCCACCGGTCATTGAATACCCAGAATCCGTAACGGGAACCGCTAGACCTGAAGGTTAGAAACTTCGGGAAACTGAAGATGCAAGGGTTATGACAGCAACTCCTGAAGTTTACAAACTTCAGAGCACTGAAGTGCCAAGAATCACAGTTGTAATGTCTATACCACAACCTGTGGTACACACTGTCCCGGAAGGACAGATTCCACAAGCAATTTCTGGTGGAAACGAAGACATGTACGAAAGGATGAATGAGTTCCAGGAACAATTCTTGGAGATGCAGAAGGAACTGCATGCCATTCGCGGTAAAGACTTATTCGGAAAGGACGCCGCATACCTCTGTTTGGTCCCTAATTTAAAGATACCACACAAATTCAAGGTGCCTGACTTTGAAAAATACAAAGGCAACTCTTGCTCTCAAATTCATTTGGTGATGTATGCTCGAAAAATGTCAACTCAGACAGAAAATCAACAGCTACTAATCTATTACTTCCAAGACAGTTTAACCGATGCCGCACTCAAATGGTACATGGGTTTAAACCGCACCAAGATCAGTACTTTCAGAGACCTCGGCGCAGCTTTCGTTCAACAGTATAAATACAATTTGGACATGGCACCAAATATGGATCAGCTCAGAGCAATGTCTTAAAAGTACAAAGAAACTTTTAAAGAATATGCTCAGAGATGGCATGAAATTGCCGCTCAGATCTGTCCCCCTCTTGAGGAAAAGGAGATGACCAAGATCTTTTAGAAAACCTTAAGCTCATTCTATTATGACCGAATGGTCACCAGTGCGCCCAATGACTTCACTGAAATGGTGAACATGGGAGTATGCCTTGAAGAAGCAGTCTGGGAAGGACGATTGGTCAAAGATACAGAGCCATCTAGCGGTACTAAGAGATACGGTAGTGTTTTCCAAAAAAAGAAAGAGCAAGATATCAGTAATATCTCTTTGGGAAAGCAAAGGTGAAGGTATTAACCATTAGCAGCGGTAACTCCTGCTATCAACCCTGCACTGACTCTGACTTATCTACCTCAGGTTGCTCGGAGCCAACCAAGTCAACAACAGTATCAGCAAAGGCTGCAACAACCTCTTCAGTGGGCTCGCCCACAGTACAATAATAACAATTGTACGACACGACCGTCAGGGTTTGACCCTATAGTGATGTTGTACACAGAACTATTTCCACTTCTACTGGCCAAGGGGCACGTCCAAACTAAGACTCCTCTTGCAGTACTGGAAAATCCTCCTTTTTGGTTCAAAGCAGATCAGACTTGCCCTTACCATCAAGGAGGATCGGGGCACAACATTGAGAATTGTCTCAGCTTCAAGTCTGATGTACAGAAGCTTGTCAGGAACGGGATCTTATCTTTCAAAGATACTAATCCGAATGTTCAGATGAACCCGTTACCGCAACATGATAAGACTACAGTGAATTTAATAGAGGAAGAATCTAGCCGCAGTTATCAAATTCATAATGTACTCCTATTAGGAACCAATCTGCTGAGGATGCATTGCAGATAGAGCGGGTACGGTCATGTGCCATCTCACAACTATCACTAGTGTGATACCTGCTCAAAGAACAATCAAGGGTGTTCTGTAGTGCAAGCAGCTCTACAAGAACAAATGGATCTGGGCTGGATTCAGGATCACAGGATCCAGGAAGTCAACATGGCCCATGCACATCCCAACATTGTTCAGAACCACAACATTCTTGCAATGAACGTCAATTTGGTGGCGATGCATTCAAGGCCGAGTCAATATTATAATCTACCACGGCACGATTACAACACTTGTCCAGTATGCTCAACAAACAATCAGGGATGCTCTTTTATACAAGAGGCCCTCCAACATCAGATGGATCTCGGATGGATCCAAGACTACCGTGATAGAAATAACCATCAAGTCAATGTGGTTTAGATCTTTGACATACGCTTGATGAATACCAGTCTGGTAGAATTGCATGCTAAGAAGGTCAGGCTCGATTTTCTGGCTTCCCATGATTATCAAGACTGTGGAGATTCCTGTAAAGATGACCAAGGGTGTGCACTTGTGCAAAGAAAGCTTCAACATCTGTTGGACCCCTGGTGGCTTTCGATCTACCTGGATGAAGCTACACAACAGATTAGTATGACTGATGCGAATCCTGATAGACATCAAAGTCGTGATATCCACTCAATGGAAACAGATCTAGTAAACATGCACTGCATACAAAGTGGGTGTGGCCAGGTACCACCGCACAATTATGAGCGTTGTAGAGTATGCTAGGAGAACAACCAAGGATGCTATCTCGTACGAGCGACTCAAAAAGAGATTCGACCATGTTCCAGTTCTGGGTCGATTAACATGATACAAGGCTACCTCCCTGGTCAAAGCAAAAGTTCTGTCATAACCTCCGATCATGAAATGACCGAGGACGTATGCGCCATAATCCCTCTACTCAATGAATCAAGAATCCCTATTGATGATAGAAAAGTTCCCAACTGGGAACTAATTGAGGTTGCCTATAATGGTCAAAGAAATCAAAAAGCTCCTGTGGTTATCCACCTGCCAGGTCCAATGCCGTACAAATCAGATAAGGCTATCCCTTACAAGTACGGTGCAAAAACCATCGAAAATGGAAAGGAAACTCCATTACCCTCCTTCGTGAACATCACCGACATCAGTCGAGTTACCCGGAGCGGTCAGATCTTCAACAGAGGAGCTGGAGAACCTACCAAGGAGAAGGAACCTCAAACGGAAGTTCCAAATCAACAAGTCAGTCAATCCAGTAATCTAGAACTTATAAAGAACAACGATGAGATGCTGAAGCTCATCCAGAAAAGCGAGTACAGTATTATAGACCAATTGTTGCAAACTCCGTCTCGAATCTATGTACTATTTCTCCTGCTTAGCTCAGAAGCTCACAGGGAAGCTTTACAGAAAGTCTTAGAGCTAGCCTTCGTGGAGCAAGACGTGACGGTATGACAATTTGACAACATCATCACCAACATCACTTCCTGCAACAACTTAGGAATCAGTGATGAAGAACTGCTGGAAGAAGGCAAGAATCATAATATGGCGCTTAACATGAAAGTCAACTGCCAAGACGATGCTTTAGCCAGGGTACTGGTGGACACATGGTCATCTTAGAATGTTATGCCAAAATTAACTCTGATACGACTATCATTTCAAGGAGCTCCAATGAGAGGCAGTGAGATCATCGTCAAAGCCTTTGACGGATCCAGAAAAACAGCTATCGGCAAAGTAGATCTTCCCATAACCATCGATCCTCACACTTTCCAAGTCACTTTCCAGGTCATGGACATCCGAGCAGCATACAGCTGTTTATTAGGAAGACCTTGGATACACGAAGCTGGGGTAGTCACTTCGACACTTCACCAGAAACTGAAGTTCGTCAAGAATGATAAGTTAGTCACAGTCTTCGGAGAATAAGCCTTAATTGTGAGTAACTTATCATCATTCTCCTATGTAGAACCAGAAGAGGTTGTTGGGAGCCAGTTCCAAACACTCTCGATGAGCAATGAGAATCGAACAGAAAAATGGACATTGATTTCCTCATACAAGAACGCTCTCGAAGTAATCAAGAGTAATGACACAAAAGGATGGGGACAGATTGTAATTCCTACTGATAACAAGACAAAGAAAGGTCTTGGTTTCTCTTCAACCTGTGCCCAGACTGCAAAGAAGGATGAAAGTTTTCATCCTATTCAGGATTTCTTCCACAGTGGAGGCTTCCTCCACCCAGTGTCTCAAGAAGTACACACCATCAATATGAGTGACTCCTCCGATACGGATGAGGAGTGGAAGTCTTATCTCAACAAGGATGGTTATATGACTCAGGAAATATCCCACATGCCATTCTATTTTCCAAAGCAGAGCCCGAGATATATACCGAGATCAGACGTCCGGATGATCTATGGAGATTGTGATCCCGAGGGATGTCGTGCTCCACCTAACTCATTAGAAGATGATATAATGAAATACAACTTCGACCAAGATTATTATGATCCCCTGGATAGCTTGCCTATCTGGAAGCCATACACGGAAGACTTGGGGCAAAAGAGTAAGCCAAACGATGTCTGTCAGCTGAGTAATATTGAAAAGAATACCCATGTCCCCACCGGGTCCTGGGATTATTACTTAGGACATTTTGAAGATAACCAACACCTTGATGATGAATCTACAAGGATTGCAGGACAAGAGTTCATCAACTATGCTTTTTCTGAGGTCAACGTTATTGAGGAAGATGACTCGTCCACTCCCACAGAAGTATGGGACACTTTAGGACAACCGAGTGGCAAGTATGACTTCTAAGTCATGTACACTACTCATGAAAGCTCTCGCATCAGATACGAGGCCATCCAGCCAACTGGATGGGGAGATCCTCTTGAGAGTGAAAACACTAGGGAAGATACAACAGAAGAGTTCGTTTATGACAATTCTGCTTGGGAGGAAGACTCCAATGATCCTACTCCGCCAGAAATCAGTGTTGTTTCTAAAGACAAACCAAGAAGGAAGATACCAGACTTTGTAATTCACAGAGGAGTTTGTCGCCACTGGGTTGCTGTCGATGTGCCGAAAGTCGTCCATAAGTCTAAGTGATTACCATCTTTGTTTTAACCTTTCTCCTTGCCCAAGTGAAACAGATGTTTTTATAGGGCTAACTTTTCTGTAAATGTCCCTCTTCGCTTCGTCCAAAGCAATAGAGTTTTATTTTATAGGGTTGTGTTTCAAGAATCAACAAATCATGAATAAATAATGTCATTATGAATTCCCGCATTTATTGATGTTTTCACTTTTCGTTTTTTCAGAAAATGGTAATCCTAAAACAACCCAAAATAAAAACAAGCATTTTTTAGAAAATACACTACACACACTCTTGCATTCTCTCTGTCCTTGCTAAAAAAAGAATCATCACGTCATGCAAATTTCTTGTTTTAAACCCCATTGAAATATACGATCCAATGCCTTCTCCCAACTTTGAATTCCCGGTATTTGAAGCTGAAGAAGAAGAGGACGAAGAAATTCCATAAGAGATCTCTCGACTACTCAGACAAGAGGAAAGGTCTATTGAGCCTCACAAAGAGCCGTTGGAAACGGTTAATCTAGGTTCAGAAGAAGAGAGAAAAGAAGTTAAGATTGGAGCACTGCTCAGTCCAACTGTCAGAGAAGATTTGATAAAACTTCTCAAAGAGTTTCCATATGTGTTTGCTTGGTCCTATCAAGACATGCCAGGGTTGGATACCAGCATCGTGGAACATCATTTAACACTAAAAGCATAATGTCCTCCGGTGAAACAGAAATTGAGACGGACTCATCCAGATATGACAATCAAGATTAAAGAGGAAGTACAGAAATAGATCGACACGGGTTTCCTTGCCACCTCAGAATATCCTCAATGGCTAGCTAATATAGTGCCAATTCCGAAAAAGGAAGGAAAAGTCAGAATGTGTGTAGACTACAGGGATCTGAACAAGGAAAGCCCAAAGGATGACTTCCCCTTGCCACACATTGACATACTGGTAGACAGTACAACAAAGTTCAAAGTTTTCTCCTTCATGGATGGATTCTCGGGCTATAATCAAATCAGAATGGCGCCGAAAGACATGGAGAAAACTTAATTCATCACCCCATGGGGCACCTTTTGTTACAAGGTAATGTCGTTCGGTTTGAAGAACGCGGGGGTAACCTATCAAAGGGCCATGACAACTCTGTTTCACGACATGATGCACAAAGAGATTGAAGCGTACGTCGATGACATGATTGCCATATATAAAACAGAAGAAGAGCATGTGACACACCTGTCAAATTTATTCGAGCGTATGAGAAAATACAAACTCCGCTTGAATCCCAATAAATGCCCGTTCAGCGTTCGCTCAGGAAAACTCTTAGGGTTCATCATCAGCCAGAAAGGAATTGAGGTTGATCCTTACAAGGTCAAGGAGATTCAAGAAATGACTTCACCAAAGACTGAAAAATAGGTCAGGGGATTTTTGGGACGTCTGAATTACATCTCAAGGTTCATATCCCTTATGACCGCGACATGCGCGGCGATCTTCAAACTACTCAGAAAGAATCAAAGCCGCGTATTGGCAGAAGATTGCTAAAAGGCGTTCGACAACATTAAGGAATATCTGTTGAATCCACATATTCTGTCTCCTTCAGTGGAGGGAAAACCACTTATCATATACCTAATAGTCTTGGAAGACTCCATGGGTAGTGTACTTGGCCAACAAGACGAGACAAAAAGAAAAGAGTATGCCATTTACTACTTAAGCAAGAAGTTTACTGACTGTGAAACTCGATACACTATGCTCGAGAAAACTTGTTGAACTCTGGCTTGGGTGGCCAAACGTCTTCGCCAGTACATGATTCGTCACACTACTTGGTTAATCTCCGAAATGGATCCAATCAAGTATGTCTTTGAAAAGCCTGCTCTAACGAGAAGGATTGTCCGTTGGCAGATGTTGTTATCGGAATACGACATTGAGTACCATGCTTAGAAAGCCGTTAAAGGAAGTATTTTAGCCGATCATTTGACTCATCAACCGATTAACAATCAGGAATCAATCAAATTTGACTTCCCAGACGAATATGTCGTGTACTTGAAATGAAAGATTGCGATGAACCGCTGCCCAGTGAAGGGCCAGAACTAGGATCCTAATGGGGACTAATTTTTGATGGAGCTATCAACACTTATGGAAATGGAATTGGGGAAATCATCGTAACACCTGAGGGGACCCATATTTCTTTCACCGCCCGACTGACGTTCAAATGCACAAACAATGAGGCCGAATACGAAGCTTGTATCATGGGTCTCGAAGAAGCTATTGACTTAAGGATTAAGGACTTGGATGTGTATGGAGACTCAACCCTAGTTATCAATCAGATCAAAGGAGAGTGTGTAACACCCCAAATTTCGTAAGAATATTTATTTAATTTATTTAAATTTTATATTCGTGAATTTCTGTAATTTTTGGTGGTTTGTGTCGATGTTAGTAATTTTGTGAAGTTTTGGTTATTTAATTAAATAATAGTACATATTATGGAATATAATGTATTATTATTGATTTAAATAATATTAGAGGAATTAAGGGTAAGACGGACTTTGGAGGAGGATTAGTGAGGGTATTATGGAGAAAGCCCAATTTTGAGACCCAAGAGTTAGGTTGAATATAAAGGAGAATTTGAGAATAGGATTCAGTTTTGTTGAACGTGAAAAGAAGGAAAGAGGTGAGAGCTCTGAGGAAAAAGGAAGAGGCGAGGAATACGAGAAAGTTTCCAAAGGCTCAGTAGAGAAAACTTCGAATCGACAATCTAAGGTATGGGGAGTATTACCTTTCATTGTTTTTAATATAGGAAGTGATGTAATAAAGTTGATTTTGGGGATTTTGGGATTTTTGAAGGGTTTATGAGTTATTGATGATTTAGAGGTATTTTTGAGGATCGATGATGGATTATTAAGGGTTGAATTGCTACGGGTAAAAATAAGCCTTCGGGGCAAAACCTTCTTTGATGATATGTGGGTTCTTGTATGAGAAAGGGATTTATGGGGTTTATGGGAAGCTTGAGAGTTTTGAAGGTTTAGGGGATTTAAGGTTCCCGTAAGTCTTTCGAATTGACCTAATAGTCTAGGTTTTATGCCTTGGATTGCCTTGATGTTTCGGGACTGTTTTGGGGATATATTGGGGTGAACTGAGGTTGAAATCGCAGGTGCTTTTGGGGATGTGGTGCTACTAATACGTAGCAGCGATTTGCTGTAATCGCAGGTTCGCAAAGCGAACAGTTCCTTCGCAAGGCAAACATTCTCCCCAGGCTCGCAAAGCGAGCAGCACAGCGAATGCGCGATGATTTTGTTGGTGAATACTGAGAACTCTTTGGTTTGTGTGAGAATTAGGGGATTAGCTGGAGCTCGCAAAGCGAACATCCCAGCGAATGTGTTCACACGGTGAACCCTGGAGTGAACTGCTGTTGTTCGCGAATTTTGTTTATGATGCTGTGATTTTTGAGGTTTTGGTGCTGTGATATCTCTGATGATTTACCATGACGTTCTTGATGATATTGAGATGATGATTTGTGATGTTTTGATGAATATGTGATGATATAATTAACATGAGGTTTTGATGAATGATGATGCACATAATGATATTTTGATGATAATGATTATTGACGTTTATGTATCATGCATTCAAACGCATACTCTGTGACGATGCTTCATTCCCATTGTACGGATATGAGGTAATTATCACGTGCTCCGGTTCCTATACGAAATCAATCCTATTGGCGGCGATCTTTGGAGGGGTGATGGCCTAGTGTCCATCGATTATGACGATTGGTACCACATGCATGAGTCTTGTTGTGCATTGCATTTATTTGGCATTATGTATTTTATGATGTTATGATTCTTGATGTTTTCCTTGTGATGACCCTGAAGATGTTGTATATGATGATGACGCCATTTTATGTATATCTTATTTTTATATTGATTATAATCATTTATGATTACTCACCCTGCCTGTTTGAATGTTGCCTCCACGTGGGTAACGTGCAGGTGATCAGGTTTAGCTGTGGATGCCTTCGAGGACTTTTGAAGTTATTTGCTTTTGGTCGACGTAGAGGGTCTTGCTCTGATAGTGTAACATCGGCTTGGGTTGTCGAGTCGAACCATGTTGATTTTTGTTATTTTATTGTTATTTGATGATATGGTTTTATTTACGAAGCTTTTTCAGTGTTTGTGGTTATGGTGGATCTGCTGCCTATTTTGATGGCTTTTATCGAAAAACCTTTTTTATTTTGAATTATTGAGTTCCGTTGCCATATGAAGGCTTTTTGAGTAATTTTGAGGAAAACCCGTTGTTTACGGAGCAACTGTGTTATTTGAGTTTTATTGAGAAATGTGCACCCTTATAAGGTGATTTTACTATGATATTTTGTGTATTTTTCCGTGATTATTTGTGGGTTAGAAAAGGGTGTTACATTAGTGGTATCAGAGCAGGTCGGTTCTTTCGGCCAGGTTTTACTTGATGTCAGTCCCCTGTCAGTCGACGAGTGTGTGTACACTGTCGATGTTTTAATTCTTCTAACCTTGTTGGTGGTGTGCAGGATGGCTGGAAGAAATGATCGTGCAATTGCTGATGCTTTGGAATCAGTTGCTAATGTGGTGGCGCAACTCAATCCGAATAGTGGAGTTCAAAATGAGTTCCGTGCTTTGGGAAAGTTTCAAAGAAACAATCCACCTACTTTTGTGGGTGCGCATGATCCAGCAAGTGCACACAAGTGGTTGAAGGCGATCGAGAAGATTTTCTGAGTGATGGGGTGTTCTGATGAGCAACAGGTTCAGTTTGGAACACATATGCTGGAAGAGGAAGATGAGGGCAAGTGGGATAACACCCATCAGAGACTCACAGATGTTGGCACTGTGGTTACCTGGGCTGTGTTTAAGCAGGAGTTTCTGGGCAAGTATATTCCAGAGGATGCTCGTGGCAAGAGAGAAGTGGAATTCCTTGAGCTGAAGCAAGGTGATATGACTGTGGCAGAGTATGCCGCGAAGTTTGAGGCTTTGGTGAAGTTCTGTCCGCACTACAATCATGCCGATGCTGAGATGTCCAAGTGTCTCAAGTTCGAGAATGGGTTGAGACCAAAAATTAAGCAGGGTATTGGGTATCAATAGATCCGCAGGTATGCTGAGTTGGTTGACAAGAGCAGAATCTACGATGAGGATAGCCGAGCTCGATCTGCTCACTATAAGCAGTTGAGTGAGAAGAAAGGGCAGTATTGGGGGAAACCTTATACAACTTCAGCTGACAAAGGGAAGCAGAAGGCTTCATATGGGAAAAAGACAAGTGGGGGAGCAGCTCCCGCTTCTGGGAAGTGTCATAAGTGTGGCGAGCAAGGTCACCGTGTTGATGTGTGTACCAATAATGTGCTGAGGTGATATAGATGTGGTAAGAAGGGTCATCAAGCTACTGATTACAAAGATGAGGGTCCAACCTGTTTCAATTGTGGTGAGAAAGGTCATATCAGTACTCAATGTCAAAAGCCAAAGAAGACTGCGACTGCTGCTCAGACTAGTGGCAGAGTGTTTGCTTTGAGTGGTGCAGAGGCGCCAGAGAAGGACAACCTGATTCGAGGTACTTGTTTTATTAATAATATCGAGTTGGTTGCTATTATTGATACTGGTGCTACTCATTCTTTTATCTCGCTTGAATGTGCTAATAGATTGGGTTTGAAGTTATCTGATATGAATGGTAATATGGTAATAGAAACTCCAGCTAATGGTTCTGTTACTACTACCCTTGTGTGTTTGAGATGTCCTGTGATGATTTTTGGGAAGAGTTTTGTGATGGATTTGATGTGCTTACTGTTGCACCAAATTGACGTGATCTTTGGAATGAACTGGTTGGAGTTCAACCAGGTTCATATCAATTGTTATAATAAGACTGTGGAGTTTCCTGAGATTGATGATAGTGGGGAATTGATGTTTTTGTCTGCTAAGCAAGTAGACGAACTGATGGAAGACGAAGCCTTGGTGTTTGTAATGTTTGCATCAGCTGCGAGTGTAGAGTTTCCTGTTGTCTGTGAATTTCTAGATGTGTTTCCAGATGACATCAGTGATTTGCCTCTAGAGCGTGAAGTGGAGTTTGCAGTGGACTTAATACCAGGTACGAGTCCAGTGTCAATGGCTCCTTATCGGATGTCAGCTTCTGAGTTGAGTGAACTGAAGAAACAGTAGGAAGAGTTACTTGAGAAGAGGTTTGTTCGACTGAGTGTTTCTCCGTGGGGTGCTTCTGTGTTGCTAGTAAAAAGGAAAGATGGTAGCATGAGGTTGTGTGTCGATTATCGGCAGTTGAATAAGGTAACTATCAAGAATAAGTATCCACTTCCGAGAATCAACAATTTGATGGATCAGTTAGTAGGTGCCTGTGTGTTTAGCAAGATGGATTTGAGGTCTGGTTATCATCAGATTCGAGTTAAGCTTGATGATATTCTGAAGACAGCTTTCCGGACAAGGTATGGTCACTATGAATACACTGTGATGCCGTTTGGTGTATCCAATGCACCTGGTGTGTTCATGGAGTACATGAATTAGATTTTCCATGAGTATTTGGATAAGTTTGTTGTGGTGTTCATCGATGATATCTTGATATATCCTAGATCTGAAGAAGAACATGCCGAGCATTTGAGAACTGTGTTGCAAGTACTGAAAGAGAAGAAGTTGTATGCAAAGTTGTCCAAGTGTGAGTTTTGGTTGAAGGAAGTGAGTTTCCTTGGCCATGTGATTTTAAGTGGTGGGATTGCTGTTGATCCTTCTAAGATCGATGTTGTATTACAATGGGAGACTCCGAAGTCTGCTACCGAGATACGGAGTTTTCTAGGATTAGCAGGTTATTATCGCAAGTTTATTGAAGGCTTTTCTAAGTTGGCATTACCTTTGACTCAGTTGACTCGAAAGGCTCAAGCTTTTGTGTGGGATGTAGCTTGTGAAGAGAGTTTTGTGGAATTGAAGAAGAGATTGACTACTGCTCCAGTGTTGATTTTGCCTAATTCGAGCGAGTCTTTTATGGTGTATTGTGATGCGTCGAAGATGGGTCTTGGTGGAGTATTGATGTAGAATGGGCAAGTTGTTGCCTATGCTTCGAGATAATTGCGATTTCATGAGAGGAATTATCCTGAACATGACTTGGATTTGGCCGCGTTGGTGTTTGTGTTGAAGATTTGGAAATATTATCTGTTTGGCTCTAAATTTGAAGTGTTCAGTTATCATAAAAGCCTGAAGTACTTATTTGATCAGAAGGAATTGAATATGAGGCAGAGGAGGTGGTTAGAACTGTTGAAGGATTTCGATTTTGATTTGAGTTATCATCCGGGAAAAGAAAATGTAGTGGCCGATGCATTGAGCAGAAAGTCATTGCATATGTCGATGCTTATGGTGAAAGAGTTGGAATTAATTGAGCAATTTAGAGATTTGAGTTTGGTGTGTGAAAAGACCTCTGACAGTGTGAAGTTGGGAATGTTGAAGTTGACTAGTGTATTCTGGAAGAATTTAGAGTGGGACAGCAATCTGATTTTAAGTTGGTTGATCAGTTGACTTTGATTAATTAAGGTAACGGAGGTGACTTCCGGATTGATAAGAATGGTGTGATGATGTTCAGAGATAGAGTGTGTGTTCCAAATGTTCCAGAAATCAAGAAGAGTATCCTAGAAGAAGGACATCAAAGTAGGTTGAGTATTCATCCCGGTGCTACGAAGATGTACCAGGATTTGAAAAAGTTGTTTTGGTGGCCAAGTATGAAGAAGGATGTTGCGGAATTTGTTTATGCGTGTTTGACTTGTCAGAAGTCGAAGGTTGAGCATCAGAAGCCTTTAGGTATGATGCAGCCGTTGAGGATTACAGAATGGAAATGGGATAGTATTTCCATGGATTTTGTGGTGGGATTGCCGAAGACTGCTAAGGGAAATGATTCAATTTGGATAATCGCGGATAGATTAACTAAGTCGGCTCATTTTTTGCCAATGAAGATTAATAATTCTATGCAGAAGTTAGCCGAGATGTACATTGAGGAGATTGTGAAGTTACATGGGGTACCTTCGAGTATTGTGTCGGATAGAGACCCGAGATTTACATCTAGGTTCTGGAAGAGTTTGCAAGATGCCTTGGGTACCAAGTTGAGGATGAGTACAGCATATCATCCACAGACGGATGGTCAGACGGAGAGGACTATCCAATCTTTAGAGGATTTGTTGAGGGCATGTGTGTTGGATCACAGAGGATCTTGGGATAGCCATTTACCGTCGATTGAGTTCACATACAATAATAGTTTTCATGCTAGTATTGGAATGGCGCCCTATGAAGCTTTGTATGGGAGAATGTGTAGGACTTCTTTGTGTTGGTATGAGTCGGGAGAGAGTGTTGTACTCGGACCTGAGATTGTGCAAGAGACAACTGAGAAGATTAAGATGATCCAAGAAAGGATGAAAGCTTCGCAGAGTCGCCAGAAGAGTTACCACGATAAGAGAAGGAAGACACTTGAATTCCAAGTGGGAGATCACGTGTTTTTGAGAGTGACGCCAGTGACTGGGGTGGGTCAAGCTTTGAAGTCTAGGAAGGTCACTCCATGTTTTGTTGGTCCATATCAAATCTCGCAGAGGATAGGAGAGGTAGCTTATTGAATTGCTTTAGCGCCGTCACTTGCGAATTTGCATGACGTGTTCCATGTGTCTTAGTTGAGGAAGTACATTCCGGATCTGTCGCATGTGATTCAGATGGATGATGTACAAGTGCGGGATAACCTGACAGTAGAAGCTTTACTTGTGCGGATTGATGGTCGAGAGATGAAGCAACTGCGGGGTAAGGACATAACTTTGGTGAAGGTGTTGTGGGGTGGACCAACCGGCGAAAGTTGGACTTGGGAACGTGAAGATCAGATGAGGGAGTCGTATCCGACTCTGTTTCCTTGAGGTAATTTTCGAGGGCGAAAATTCTTTAAGTGGGGGAAAGTTGTAAGACCCCAAATTTCGTAAGAATATTTATTTAATTTATTTAAATATTATATTCGTGAGTTTCTGTGATTTTTGGTGGTTTGTGTCGATGTCAGTAATTTTGTGAAGTTTTGGTTATTTAATTAAATAATAGTACATATTATGGAATATAATGTATTATTATTGATTTAAATAATAGTAGAGGAATTAAGGGTAAGACAGACTTTGGAGGAGGATTAGTGAGGGTATTATGGAGAAACCCCAATTTTGAGACCCAAGAGTTAGGTTGAATATAAAGGAGAATTTGAGAATAGGATTCAGTTTTGTTGAACGTGAAAAGAAGGAAAGAGGTGAGAGCTCTGAGGAAAAAGGAAGAGGCGAGGAATACGAGAAGGTTTCCAAAGGCTCAGTAGAGAAAACTTTGAACCGAGAATCTAAGGTATAGGGAGTATTACCTTTCATTGTTTTCAATATAGGAAGTGATGTGTTAAACTTGATTTTGGGGTTTTTGGGATTTTTGAAGGGTTTATGAGTTATTGATGATTTAGAGGTATTTTTGAGGATCGATGATGGATTATTAAGGGTTGAATTGCTTCGGGTAAAAATAAGCCTTCGGGGAAAAACCTTCTTTGATGATATGTGGGATCTTGTATGAGAAAGGGATTTATGGGGTTTATGGGAAGCTTGAGAGTTTTGAAGGTTTAGGGGATTTAATAAGTGTTCTGAATTGACTTAATAGTCTAGGTTTTATGCCTTGGATTGTCTTGATGTTTTGGGACTAATTTGGGGATATGTTGGGGTGAATTGAGGTTGAAATCGCAGGTGCTTTTGGGGATGTGGTGCTACTGATACGTAGCAGTGATTTGCTGTAATCACAGGTTCGCAAAGCGAACGGTTCCTTCGTAAGGCGAACATTCGCCCCAGGCTCGCAAAGCGAGCAGCGCAGCGAATGCGCGATGATTTTGTTGGTGAATACTGAGAACTCTCTAGCTTGTGTGAGAATTGGGGGATTCGCTGGAGCTCGCAAAGCGAACATCCCAGCGAATGTGTTCGCACGGAGAACCCTGGAGCGAACTGCTGCTGTTCGCGAATTTTGTTTATGATGCTGTGATGTTCTGAAGTTTTGGTGCTGTGATATCTCTGATGATTTACCATGACGTTCTTGATGATATTGAGATGATGATTTGTGATGTTTTGATGAATATGTGATGATATAATTAACATGAGGTTTTGATGAATGATGATGCATAATGATATTTTGATGATGATGATTATTGACGTTTGTGTATCATGCATTCATATCCATACTCTATGACGATGCTTCATTCCCATTGTACCGATGTGAGGTAATTATCACGTGCTCCGGTTCCTATGCAGAATCGATCCTATTGACGGGGATCTTTGGAGGGGTGATGGCCTAGTGTCCATCGATTTTGACGATTGGTACCACATGCATGAGTCTTGTTGTGCATTGCATTTTTTTGGCATTGATGTATTTTATGATGTTATGATTCTTGATGTTTTCCTTGTGATCCCCTGCAACGGCGCCAAATTTGATCCGCTGTCGTGCACGGATTAAACGAGTGTTTTTAAAACAGTAGTAAAGCGACAATGACTCGAGTATCGTATCGCAAGGATTCTTGTCAGAATTAACCAAGTAAGATTGGGGGTTTTGTTTTCGTTTCAAAAAGCTATTAGAAAAAATGATTAAAAATAAGTGATTAAAAATAAGTGATTATAAAATAGGTCAATCTGCTGTTCGTTCTCCTACTTATCATTGATCATATAATTACCAAACCCTAAGCGGATTTCATTCTCTTTCGACCATAGTAACAATAGCAAGCGTGATTGAATTACTATATGATTTATGTTCCTAAATCCGAATTAAGCAAACAGATAAAGCAAACACGAATTAAGCAAACGCGGTTACGATTAACAGAACATACATCAATCGAATTAATTCAATCCTATTCTATAAAATATGCAATTGAATTAAGCAAACAATATGCACCTGAATTAAGCAAACAGGATTATAGATAGAATTGAAAAGATAATTGAAATTACTTGGAAAATATATTAACCTTAAAGTGAACGGAGATACGGTTACAGCAGATCAACTCAAAGGGTTTAGTTCTCCATGCAATACGTGAAAGCCAAATAAAAATTCGTGAAAAGAAGGTTCAACTACTGTAGCACGACAACAAACCTTATAAACAAAATAAGGTTTTGCATTACAAACTCAATTGGGTCGGAAACATAAACCAGGCCCAATAAAAATGACCCGAAACAACTTAATTTCTACAGTAAAAAACTTCAACGAATTATTCGAGACCCATGTACTCAAAATCAGATTCTTCGTCCAACATAAAAGTTGTAGATCTTTTTCTTAGCTTTCCAAAGACTAGTAGAACGCCTCAATCCGATTCCTGTAGCTCCAGTTATGAATTTTTTATTGAAAGCTGCTAATGCTGAAAATAACAAACGAAAATCAAATAAGGCTGAAAATAAATTGAATTATAAAAACATCATAAAATAGAAAAATAAACAAACCAAACCATATAAATGCTTAAGTCTAAACATAGAGGAATGTGCATCAAAATGCACTGATCAAATTCCCCCACACTTGATCTTTTGCACTCCGAGCAAAATCAAGCATTTAAAACAGAATTTTCAAAGCAAAAACCAAACAGAGCATGCAATCTCAAAGGTTCTCTGGATACAAAGTGCAAGCAAACATCTAATTCTAAGCTTCAAGAATATGACATTAGTGAGTAACTCTTTTGTGACATTCAAAGTATATATGAAAAGCAGATTACCAAAAAGTACATCACAAGCATCAAGATCCTCACAAGATAAACTGTTTCCACTCAACTCTCAAGTGTATAGGTTACTGTTTACACTCAAAGCACAACATGAGAGTTAGTACCACCATAAGCTTGAAAAAAAAACTCTAACATTCAGAATTGACTTACATGCACACAAAGATCAAAAGGACTTTTATTCGGGTTGTAACTTGGCCAGGGTCAAGGTGAGATAAATCCTAAGGGGGTACTAGGCTAAAATTCAAAGGGACAAAAGAGACTTGAAAGAAATTGCGGAAGTTGAATTACAAAATATTTATTCACTTCAACAACAACTCTATAACAATTGCTTTTTCTTCTTTTTTCTCTTTGTTTCTCTTTTTTTTTTCCGAAAGGAATATGTATTGGCATACTTCTTTATTTTTCATTTTTTTCATTTTTTTCCTTTTCTTTTTCTATACTTTTTTTTCTTTTCTGCCAACATCATAACAACATTACAACAATAATTCAAAAATAATGTTCAACCCCACACAACTCCATACAAGACTCTCTTAACCCTTTGAATAGGGTTATTTCATTGTTTTTCACTTTTCAGTTTGTAATGAGTTTTAAGCAAAAAAAGGATAATAGGCTCAAAGGGGCTTGAAAACAAGGGGTAATATTATCAAGGTTGGCTTTTTGGCTAACTGGCTAAAAATAAAACAAAACAACATGCCTTTATCATTTCAGTGTGCACAAGTAAATAAAAAGCTTCAACAAGAGTCAATTCAAGTTCTAGAGACTAACAAACATGAGTGAAATCACACAAGAAAGAAAGAGATGGATTTTTGATGTTATCCATTATTAGGCTCAAAATCTCACAAGGTTAGTGATCAACCACTAGTGATGTACAATTTAGAGTTTAGTCATACATACATACTAAGAATGCACAAAAAGAATCAATCACATCACACCACAAGTCTTTCGTCAAATAACATAGAGAAAACTCACAGTTGTAACAAAATAACCAACGAAAAAGCATGCAATTTTAATTTTTTTTTAAGAAAAAGAAACAAACAAAAACAAAGAAAACAAAATGAAAACAAATGGTTCCCTCCCCCACACTTAAAACATACATTGTCCTCAATGAAAGAACATAAATATAAAATAAGAGTGAGAGAAAGGAAAGAACACACCCGAGGAGTCAAGGCGGATAGGTGATCACATAAGCAGCCTTTCCTAAAGAGATATCTTTTACGCTTTCCTCTTCCATCTATGTGGGGATCTCTTTTATGCGGTGAAATTTGAAGTTATTATTAGAGCTCTTGCTTTCTCTTTGTATTTCGGGATCAAATAATGATCCTAGAAAAGTGGAAGTGTGGTCCTTCCAATTAAACCGCTTTTGGGGCTGCCTAAACTCAAGAATGCTAACCAAGGTCCATCCAATGCCCTTCTTATGTTCCTGCAATAATTTCTCTTCCTGCACAAATTCAAATAAATTATTAGGAAGTGGTTTCAGCTCTAAGGAGGGTGATTGTTCAATGGATGGCGAGGTTGGGGCAGCCGTGATGTCAAGAGCTTTAGCTACATAAACAACTTCATCTATAACTTCATCTGCATGAAAAACATCACCCTTCAAGGTAGCATTAATCTCAGGACAAACATGGCAAATGTTAGTGTCAGTATAGTCATCACATGAGTAACTATCATTAGAATCGGACAATGATGGAAAATCAGCTGCAAACAAATCAATACAAGTATCATCAACTAACTCAGAAATTAACTCAATATGAAAAACAGAATGCTCTTCTTCATCAATCTTCTTACTTTTCAGTACTCTATGTGAGAAAGGTATATTAGGTACATACTCTTTTTCTTTTTCCTCAACAACAACAAAAGGCTCAGGTTCAGGTTCAGGTGTGACCTCAACAACTTTCTCATTTTTTTCTGGGGCAAAATCTGTAACTTTTTCGGATCGCAAGGATATTGCACTCACATTAGGACCTTTAGGATTCACCACTGTTTGAGCAAGTAGTTGGTTTGATCCCTGAGCTTGTTGTATGGCATTCATTGAAGTGGCAAGTTGTTCAATTTGTGTCTGCAAGGTCTGAATACTAGAATTTGTTCGTTGCTGAAACTGGAGCTCATTTACAGCCAATTGCTTGACAAGGTCCTCTAGTGAAGGTCCGGAAGGTGCAGCGGTGGTTACTTGTGGAGGGTTTTGTGGTGGTGGTAATGGTAACATCAATTGTTGTTTCACTAAAGAAATAAGCCCATCAAGTCTGGTTTCTAGAGCATTGTTGTAAGAAGAAACCTGAATCTCATTCACACCTTTTGTTTGGACATAATTGTTTCTAGTTGTAAACTGTTGGGAGTTGAGTGACATATTCTCAATCAAGGCTTTGCCAGCAGCTGGGGTCTTATCAAAAAGTGCTCCACCACTAGCAGTATCTAAAATATTTCTATCCATTTGTAGCAATCCCTCATATAAATACTGGATAAGCAATTGTTCAGTAATCTGGTGTTGGGGGCAACTGGACACTAACTGCTTGAATCTTCCCCAATATTCAACCAATGATTCATTGTCGAGCTGTCTAATACCACATATATCTTTTCTGATTGATGCAGCTCTGGAGGCAGGAAAGTATCTCTCTAGGAAGACTTTCTTTAAATCATTCCAGGTTGTGACAGAATTCGTCTCAAGATAGTAAAACCAATCTTTGGCAGCACCTTGTAGTGAAAACGGGAATGCTCTGAGCTTGATATGATCCTCTGTGATTCCTTCAGGTCTCAAAGGTGTAGAGCACACAACATGGAATTCCTTCAGATGCCTATGCGGGTCCTCACCTGCAAGACCATAAAACCTTGGCAACAAGCGTATTAAACCAGACTTCAATTCGAAAGGTACAGTAACAACAGGATATTTAATACATGAAGCATTATAGTTCACGTCAGGGGCAGCAAGTTCTCTAAGCGTTCTTTGGTTAGACATATTAAATTTAATAGGAAAAAAAATTAACAAAGAATGAGAAAATACAAAACCAATTCAGCAAATCAACAAATACAGAAATACCAACAATGTCCCTATTGAGAAATAGAGTGGAAAAATAGAAAAGCGGTTAAAATAAAATCTAAAAATTATAAAAATATGACTAAAAATCAAATCAAATCATAATAAATTTGTACACAAAATTTAGATTTTTTTTGAAAATATGAAAATAGAAAATAAATCAAATAAAATAGAAAAATAAGGAATTTGCGATTTTCAGGGTCGAAATCTTTTAGAATTTTATTCTAAATGAGTATTGTTCAGCGATTTTTTTACGATTTTCTGGAAAAAGTTCGGAGCAAATCAAAACAATAGCTTCCAAACTCACCTGTTAGGCTGAATCGCTTTTCACTGCACTGCAACCCTGAAAATCAACAAGCAAAAACAAAAAACAAAAAAAAACAAAAAACTCTAACAAAACTCTAAACTAAAATCCTAAAATTGGTTAAAATCTACGAGAATCCCCGGCAACGGCGCCAATTTGATCCGCTGTCGCGCACGGATTAAACGAGTGTTTTTAAAACAGTAGTAAAGCGACAATGACTCGAGTATCATATCGCAAGGATTCTTGTCAGAATTAACCAAGTAAGATTGGGGGGTTTGTTTTCGTTTCAAAAAGCTATGAGAAAAAGTGATTAAAAATAAGTGATTATAAAATAAGTCAATCTGTTGTTCGTTCTCCTACTTATCATTGATCATATAATTACCAAACCCTAAGCGGATTTCATTCTCTTTCGACCATAGTAACAATAGCAAGCGTGATTGAATTACTATATGATTTATGTTCCTAAATCCGAATTAAGCAAACAGATAAAGCAAACACGAATTAAGCAAACGCGGTTACGATTAACAGAACATACATCAATCGAATTAATTCAATCCTATTCTATAAAATATGCAATTGAATTAAGCAAACAATATGCACCTGAATTAAGCAAACAGGATTATAGATAGAATTTAAAAGATAATTGAAATTACTTGGAAAATATATTAACCTCAAAGTGAACGGAGATACGATTACAGCAGATCAACTCAAAGGGTTTAGTTCTCCATGGAATACGTGAAAGCCAAATAAAAATTTGTGAAAAGAAGGTTCAACTACTGTAGCACGCAGCAAACCTTATAAACAAAATAAGGTTTTGCATTACAAACTCAACTGGGTCGGAAACATAAACCAGGCCCAATAAAAATGACCCGAAACAACTTAATTTCTACAGTCAGAAACTTCAACGAATTATTCGAGACCCATGTACTCAAAATCAGATTCTTCGTCCAACATAAAAGTTGTAGATCTTTTTCTTAGCTTTCCAACGACTAGTAGAACGCCTCAATCCGATTCTTGTAGCTCCAGTTATGAATTTTTTCATTGAAAGCTGCTAATGCTGAAAATAACAAACGAAAATCAAATAAGGCTGAAAATAAATTGAATTATAAAAACATCATAAAATAGAAAAATAAACAAACCAAACCATAGAAATGCTTAAGTCTAAACATAGAGGAATGTGCATCAAAATGCACTGATCAATGACCCTGAAGATGTTGTATATAATGATGATGCCATTTTATGTATATCTTATTTTTATATTGATTATAATGAATTGTGATTACTCACCCTGCCTGTTTGAATGTTGCCTCCACGTGGGTAACGTGCAGGTGATCAGGTTTAGATGTGGATGTCTTCGAGGACTTTTGAAGTTATTTGCTTTTGGTCGACGTAGAGGGTCTTGCTCTGATAGTGTAACATCGGGTTAAGTCGTCGAGTCGAACCATGTTGATTTTTGTTATTTTATTGTTATTTGATGACATAGTTTTATTTACGAACCTTTTTTTAGTGTTTTTGGTTATGGTGGATTTGCTGCCTATTCTGATGGCTTTTATGGAAAACCTTTTTATTTTGAATTATTGAGTTCCGCTGCCATATGAAGGCTTTTTGAGTAATTTTGAGGAAACCCCGTCGTTTACGGAGCAACTGTGTTATTTGAGTTTTATTGAGAAATGTGCACCCTTATGAGGTGATTTTACTCTGATATTTTGTGTATTTTACCGTGATTATTTGTGGGGTAGAAAAGGGTGTTACAGAGTGGAACACATATCAATCAGGATTGATTCCTTACAAAGATTACGCGAGAAGGCTGTTACCATTCTTCAACAGAATCGAGTTTCATCATATCCCTCGTGAAGAAAATCACATGGCTGATGCACTAGCCACTCTCTCTTCTATGATTAGTGTAGGTCAATGGAACGATGTACCTAAGATCGACATAATGCGCCTTGAAAGGCCCTCTTACATCTTCACAATTGAAGCAGTCATAGATGACAAACCTTGGTATCACGATATCAAATGCTTCCTTCAAAGACAAGAGTACCCACCTAGGGAATCTAGAAAAGATAGGAATACTCTCAGAAGACTGGCAGGCAACTTCTTTCTGAACGGTGGTACACTCTATAAGAGAAACTTCGACATGGTTCTGCTCCGATGCGTAGATAGACAAGAAGCAAACATGCTGATGAAAGAAATTCACGAAGGATCCTTTGGTACTCATGCCAATGGACACACAATGACGAGAAAAATTCTGAGAGAAGGATATTATTGGCTGACAATGGAATCTGATTGCTACAAGTACATGAGGAGGTGTCATAAGTGTACGATATACGCTGATAAAATCCATGTACTCCCAAAGCATCTCAAAGTTCTTTCTTCTCCATGGCCTTTTTCTATATGGGGAATCGACATGATTGGCATGATCGAACCTAAGGCTTCGAACGAACATCGGCTCATCCTAGTAGCCATTGACTACTTCACCAAGTGGGTCGAAGCAGTGTCATACACCAATGTGACCCGACAAGTGGTAGTCCGCTTTATAAAAAACAATCTCATTTGTCGTTATGGTTGTTGAGTCCCTGCTTTTGAGGTTGGCATTAATTTTGGTAAAACTAACTTAGCAGAAAGATGTTGGACAAGATGTCCTAACATGTTAGACTAACTGCAGGTTGAGTTGTTTGACAAGTTGTCCTATCAGGAGGATTCAACATCTTTGTCTGTTATAGTTTTGAACTAACTGTTTTTGTTAGCAGGTGTGATTGGAATATGACTAGGATTCCATGTGGCATCTGAGATTGTGGAATCAGAGATTCTGATTCTAAATGGATTTACAGTTTCCTTGTGAAGGAGACATTTTTGGTAACTTGGGATTGAAGAAAGAATTAGGTCGTTAATTCCGAGGAAGTTTTCTGCTGCGGTTTAGAAGCCCAAGTCCAGCCGTGGTTTACAATATAAATAGGTTAGAGTTAACCTAGTTTGTGGTTGGTTGTTGCAGCTGTTTAGAAGTACTAGGGTTTGTACTTGTGAGCCTCTCGTGTATTGTGTGAATACTTGAGAAGGACGTTCTTATTGAGTTGTAATATTTTCAGTCACTGCTGTGTTGAAAGGGAATTGAGAAGGGTCTCATACCTAGGAGAGTTTTAGGTAGAAATCTAGGAAGGGTAGTTTCTAAGTGATAAGCTGTAAACGTTTGAGTTTAGCTTAGAACCAATTCTACTTAGTGATTTCATTCCTGGCTTGGTAGCCCCCAGACGTAGGTGTTGTTGTTCACCGAACTGGGTTAACAATCTTTGGTGTTATTTACTTTCTGCAGTTTTCAGTTGTTCTTCCTTAGATCCTTGTGAGAAGTAAAGATCAAGTGTCACAACATCCTGTCTGACATCTTCGTGATCTGCTTAACCAGAATTTCAATTGGTATCAGAGCAGGCATCCTGCTCTGTATCTGGGTGAGATTCAAGGACGATACTTTCTGGTACGATGGATAAAGAAGGAGGAATTCTAAATAGACCACCAATACTAGATGGTTCCAATTATGATTATTGGAAAGTTCGTATGGTGCCGTTTATCAAGTTTATGGATGGAAAGGCTTGGAAGTCTGTGGTCAAGGGGTGGGATCCACCAAAGATGCAAGACAACGATGGGAAGCTCACCGAGGAGCTAAAATCTGAAGAAGATTGGGACGATGAAGATGATAAGCTTGCTCAAGGAAACTCTAAAGCCTTGAATGCCTTGTTCAATGGGGTGGACAAAAACATCTTCAGACTCATAAAGAATTGTACTGTTGCAAAGGATGCGTGGGAAATTCTGAAGACTGCTCATGAAGGGACCACTCGTGTTAAATCCTCAAGGCTTCAGCTTCTCACTACTAAATTTGAGAACCTGAGAATGAGAGAAGATGAAAGTATACATGACTTTCATATGAATATTGTTGATATTGCCAACACATCTAGTGATCTTGGAGAGAAAATTCCGGAAGCCAAGTTAGTCAGGAATATTCTGAGGTCACTCCCCAAGAGGTTTGATATGAAAGTGACGGCTATCGAAGAAGCTCAGGACATTAACACCATGAAGGTAGATGAGCTTATGGGATCACTCCAAACATTTGAGATGGCAATTAGTGAAAAGGAAGAAAAAAAGAAAAGTCTTGCTTTGGTGACCAACCAAGAAGAGGGAGACACCAAAGAGGATTTGTCCAAAGCTGTAGGGTTCTTGGAAAAACTGTATCATCAACTGGCAAAGCAATTGGATGAGAAGTCTAAGATAAATGTCAAGGCTCAGACTTCAGACATCTACAGATCTAGAAACTTTGGGAGAAGACGCAGCTATGACAAGAAACTCGGCCGAGGGAATGGAGTTCAGTGCTTTGAGTGTGGAGATTTTGGACACATAAGAGGTGAGTGTCCCACATATCATAAGAAGGAGAATAAAGGTCTGTCTACTTCATGGTCATAGGATGACTCCTCAAGTGATGGAGAGACTACTAATAAGGTGTCTGTAATGACTGGAGTATATGATTCTGACAAGGAGTCAGATAATGTATCACTCAATCCAAATGGACTGGCTGAATTGTTTCAACTAGGACAAGATCAGCAAAATCTTATCTCACAACTGTGTGATGAAAGACGGAACCATCTGGAAACGATTTCAGAATTGGAGGATAAAGTGGAGTGGTTAAACTCCAAACTCAATAACCTGACCAAGTATATAAGGATGATGAACAATGGTTCAGACATGCTAGATGAAATCCTCATGTCAGGAAAAAATGCCAGAGGTGGAAAGGGCCTGGGCTATAGTGATCAAGTTGAGATCAAAGGACATAGGACTGGAGGAAACTCAGCCCAAGTGATGTCAAGAAGGATGTCTTAACATCATCAAAGGCCTCAGAACAACTCTCTAGGAAAACAAAAATAAGACAAACAGTGTTACTACTGCGGGAAGGTCGGTCATATACAGGCTCACTGCTACAAGCTGAATGGATATCCTAAATCTTCAAAGCAATCTAGAAGAAGAAGAAGGAAGACTCCCAAAAGAAAGAAGAAATGGATACCTAAGGGCCAAACTGTAGCCTTCATTGCCCATACCTCGCTTAGAGCCTCAGCCAAAGAAGACTGGTACTTTGACAGTGGGTGCTCCAGACACATGACTGGTGTAAAGAAGTTCCTGGCTGACATTAAACCTCATCCCACTGGTCATGTCACCTTTGGAGATGGCTCAAAAGGAGAAATCAAAGGTGTTGGCAAACTGAAGTATGAAGGTCAGCCTTGTCTTGATAAAGTTTTGTACGTTAAGGGATTGACTGCTAATCTAATAAGCATCAGCCAACTTTGTGACCAAGATCTTAAGGTAAACTTTTCTGAATCTGAGTGCCTGGTTACAAATGATAAAGAAGAACTTATTATGAAAGGTGTCAGATCCAAGGATAACTGCTATTTGTGGGCTCCTCACAAAACTCAGAGTTCTTCCACCTGTTTAGTGTCTAGGGAGGATGAAGTAAAGCTGTGGCATCAGAAACTGGGGCATTTACACCTAAAAGGAATGAAAGAAGTCATATCCAAGGAAGCTGTCAGAGGGATTCCAAATCTTAAGATAGATAAGGGAAAGATATGTGGAGAATGCCAGATTGGGAAACAAACTAAAATGTCACACAAAAGGCTTCAACAACAAACCACGTCAAGGAACTTAGAGCTTCTTTATATGGATTTAATGGGACCTATACAAGTTGAAAGTCTTGGAGGAAAAAGGTATGCCTACGTAGTTGTTGATGATTTTTCTAGATACACTTGGGTGCACTTTATCAAGGAGAAATCAGAGGTGTTTGAAGTTTTTAAGGGATTGTGCCAGAGACTTCAAAGAGAGAAGGACTGTGGTATAATCAGAATCAGAAGTGATTATGGGAGGGAATTTGAAAATAGTAAGTTTGATGATTTCTGCTCCTCAGAAGGAATTAGTCAAGAGTTCTCTTCACCCATCACTCCTCAACAGAATGGTGTGGTGGAAAGAAAAAATAGAACTTTTCAAGAGTGTACAAGGGTCATGCTTCATGCTAAGAAACTTCCTTATCATTTTTTGGCTGAAGCAATGAACACAGCTTGCTACCTTCTAAACAGGGTAACCATCAGGTCGGGAACTTCTGCTACCTTGTATGAATTATGGAAGGGTAGAAAACCAACGGTGAAATACTTCCATGTCTTTGGCAGCAAATGCTACATTCTGGAAGACCGTGAACAGAGGAGAAAGATGGATCCCAAGAGTGAGGAAGGAATCTTCCTAGGTTACTCCACAAATAGCAGAGCATACCGCGTCTACAATCCAAGAACTCAAGTTGTATTGGAATCCATAAATGTTGTGGTTGATGACTCTCCTATGGAGGTTGAAGCTATAAATAACATTGGAGCATTCTTCCCAATGGAGGAGGAAGATGTCACCGAGGATGTTGAAACACCTCAAGACGACTCTGAAGATAGTGCAGTACCCAACGATGACAATCATGAATCTACTGTATTTGAGAGAGTCGACAAAGGACCTTCACTCAGAATACAAAAGGAGCATCCCAAGGAACTCATAATAGGGGATCCAAATGGAGGCAGAATGACTAGATCACGTGATGTGGTGGCAAGTGCCTGCTTTGTGTCAAAGATGGAACCAAAGAATATTAAGGAAGCCTTGACAGATGAATTCTAGATTAATGCAATGCAAGAAGAGCTTGAGCAGTTCAAGAGACATGATGTTTGGGATCTGATACCCATGCCCGAAGGATCAAATGTGATCGGCACTAAGTGGGTTTATAAGAACAAGTCTGATGAACATGGAGTTGTCACAAGAAACAAGGCCAAACTCGTAGCACAGGGATATACCCAGATGGAGGGATTGGACTTTGATGAGAATTTTGCACCTGTTGCTAGACTGGAATCTGTACGACTGCTCCCTGGAATAGCTTATCTTTTGAAGTTCAAACTCTTTCAAATGGATGTTAAAAGTACCTTTTTGAATGGATATCTCAGCGAAGAGGTCTATGTGGAACAACCAAAAGGCTTTATTGATCCAACATTTCCAGATCATGTTTACAAGATGAAGAAAGCCTTATACGGGTTGAAATAAGCACCAAGGGCCTGGTATGAAAGGCTGACTGAGTTCCTTGTTACAAATGGCTACAGAAAGGGAGGAATAGATAAAACTCTCTTCGTCAGAGAAAAGGAAGGTAACCTTATGATAGCTCAAATCTACGTTGATGACATTGTTTTTGGTGGAATGTCGGAAGAAATGGTCCAACATTTTGTCAAGCAAATGCAGTCAGAGTTTGAAATGAGTTTGGTCAAAGAATTAACCTACTTTCTTGGTCTCCAAGTCAAACAAATGGAAGACTCCATTTTCCTCTGTCAAGGGAAATATGCTAAGAATATCTTCAAGAAGTTTGGCTTGGAAAATGCAAAACACAAGAGGACTCCCTCCCCCACACACTTGAAATTGACAAGAGATGAGAATGGTGTAATCATTGATCAGAGTCTCTATAGAAGCATGATTGGAAGTCTCCTATATCTTACAGCCAGTAGACCTGATATAACGTTTGCTGTAGGAGTCTGTGCAAGGTATCAGGCTGAACCTAAAGCAAGTCATATTAATTAAGTTAAGAGAATTTTGAAGTATGTGAATGGTACATACAACTATGGTTTACTCTACACACATAGCTCTGACTCTGTATTAATAGGATACTGTGATGTTGACTGGGCTGGAAATGCAGATGATAGAAAAAGTACCTCATGGGGATGCTTCTTCTTAGGAAACAATCTAATTTCCTGGTTTAGCAAAAAGCAAAACTGTGTTTCCCTGTAAACAGCTGAAGTTGAGTACACTGCTACGGGGAGTAGCTGTTCACAAATGATGTGGATGAAACAAATGCTGACTGAATACAATGTCCCACAAGATGTTATGACACTATTTTGTGACAACTTAAGTGCTATAAATATTTCTAAGAATCCCATTCAGCACAGCCGAACTAAACACATTGACATCAGGCATCACTTCATTCGAGATCTCGTAGAAGATAAAGTTATCACTCTGGAACATGTGGGCACAGAAAATCAATTAGCTGACATCTTCACTAAAGCTCTGGATGCAAATAAATTTGAGACATTGAGAGGCAAGCTTGGAGTTTGCCTTTCTGATGAGGCATAACTTTCTGAAGGTTGGGGTGGGAATAATATTCTGCTTTCTGAATATGTATTCTCACCATAGTGAGAGGATTTTTCAATCTTCTCTCTTTTTTTTTCTTTCTGGTTTTGTAAGGGCTAAATGCCCAGGATATTTTGTTTCTTTTCTGTTGGGTGTGTAAAATTTTTACTTTGAACTGGTTTATTGGTTATTGGGTTAGTATTTCTACCTTTGTCATATTGTGGCTAAAAAGGGGGAGAATTACTAACATCACTAACCACTGCTGATGATCTACTAACTACTGAGGGGGAGTAGATCTGAATTGTTTAAGGGGGAGACTTGTTTTGTTGTTGATTCCACTAACTACTGAGGGGGAGTAGATATGAACTGTTTAAGAGGGAGACTTGTTTTGTTGTTGATTCCGCTGCTGCTCTGATAGTGGTCTCTCCCTGATATGTTGCTACAGGTGAATGGAAGTTAGTTTTAGCCAAAATCTGCCAAAGGGGGAGATTATTGAGTCCCTGCTTTTGAGGTTGGCATTAATTTTGGTAAAACTAACTTAGCAGAAAGATGTTGGACAAGATGTCCTAAAATGTTAGACTAACTGCAGGTTGAGTTGTTTGACAAGATGTCCTATCAGGAGGATTCGACATCTTTGTCTGTTATAGTTTTGAACTGACTGTTTTTGTTAGCAGGTGTGATTGGAATATGACTAAAATTCCAGGTGGCATCTGAGATTGTGGAATCAGTGATTCTGATTCTAAATGGATTTGCGGTTTCCTTGTGAAGGAGACAGTTTTGGTAACTTGGGATTGAAGAAAGAATTAGGTCGCTAATTCTGGGGAAGTTTTCTGCTGCGGTTTAGAAGCCCAAGTCCAGCTGTGGTTTACAATATAAATAGGTTAGAGTTAACCTAGTTTGTGGTTGGTTGTTGCAGCTATTTAGAAGTACTAGGGTTTGTACTTGTGAGCCTCTCGTGTATTGTGTGAATACTTGAGAAGGACGTTCTTATTGAGTTGTAATATTTTCAGTCACTGCTGTGATTAAAAGGGAATTGAGAAGGGTCTCATACCTAGGAGAGTCTTAGGTAGAAATCTAGGAAGGGTAGTTTCTAGGTGATAAGCTGCAAACATTTGAGTTTAGCTTAGAACCAATTCTACTTAGTGATTTCATTCCTGGCTTGGTAGCCCCCAGACGTAGGTGTTGTTGTTCACTGAACTGGGTTAACAATCTCTGGTGTTATTTACTTTCTGCAATTTTTAGTTGTTCTTCCTTAGATCCTTGTGAGAAGCAGAGATCAAGTGTCACGACATCTTCGTGATCTGCTTAACTAGAATTTCAATGGTGTTCCAAGCCAGATCATTACGGATAATGGATTGAACTTGAACAACAAAATGATGAAAGAGTTGTGCGCTGAGTTCAAGATCGAACACCATAACTCATCTCCCTACCGACCTAAGATGAATGGAGCGGTAGAAGCGACTATTAAGAACATCAAGAAGATCGCTCAAAAGATAGTTGTAACCTACAAAGACTGGCATGAAATACTGCCTTTTGCTTTTCAAGGTTATCGCACATTTGTCTGCACTTCAACAGGGGCAACCTTTTTCTCTCTAGTATATGGCATGGAAGCAGTGCTTCCCATAGAAGTAGAGATACCATCAATCAGGGTATTCATGGAAGCCAAGCTAACAGAAGCAGAATGGTGTCAAAGTCGACACGATGAACTGAACCTAATCGAAGAAAAAATAATAACAGTTTTATGTCACGGTCAGCTATATCAGCAAAGAATGAAGAAGGCGTTCGACAAAAAGGTCCGACCCCGTGTCTTCAGAAAAGGAGACCTCGAGAAGATACGATCATTTCTCATTGATTCCCGGGGCAAATGGGCTCCGAATTATGATGACCCTTATGTGGTCAAGAAAGCCTTCTCAGGCGGTGCTTTGAGACTCGCAACCATGGATGGAGAAGTGTTTACCTACCCCACAAATGTTGATGTAGTCAAGAAATACTTCTCCTAAATAAAAAAAACGTCTCGGTGGATTGAAAACCCAAAAGGGCAGTCCAGGCAAAAATTAGAGACATAAGCGGAATCATCCCGATGGATTGGAAACCTCAAAAGGCAATCCAGGCAAAAGTTAGGGATTCACGACAAGTAACTACGTCTGACGAGTTTGACTCCTTAGCAGTAATGCCATCCATCAGGAAAACTTCAGTCAAGGTCACCTTCGACAAAAGCCCAGAATGCCCATAATTCAAAGTTGGTAGAAGAATAGAGGTCGTTATATTTTCATGTAGCCCCTTTTCCCTTAAATTACCATTTTTTAAACTTTGAAAATACTCTATGGGGTCACGCGCTTGGCTGATTACCATTCTATCAATAAAATTTGAGCCTTAGTGCTTTTCTTTGTAATTCTCATTTATTTTTGCTTTACAGAATGAAATTTTAAATATGGTCAACGATTCTTGAAAAAAAAAACAAAAATGAATTTACTTGTCAAAATTTCTTCTACTTTTAAAATAAAGATGGCATTTCCTTTTGACTTTGAACATCAAAAAGAACATCGATGGCTTCTCCGGAAGTGGTTAAACCTCAAAATGCAGAATCAAAGTACTCCTTCTAAACCAGTGCACCTGAATGAAGGATCAACTGTTTCAGATATAATATCCCGTCTGACATCCCCAGTAGGGTCTACCTCTCCTAAGGAAGACAAGATTGCTATATTGGACCGATGGTACTTTTCATCCCCCGCAGTGGCCGAGTATCCAGTCATGTTCATTCACTAGTTTGTATGTCGCGTCTGTTTTATCAGCATAAACATACATACATCATGCATAATTGATTCATATACATATTCACCTTGCATTACTATCACTTTGGTCATACTCATCCCCAAGTGATAAACGTCCTCTCACCAGTAAAGTTGTCAGTTCTTTCCTTGTCATGAAATGTATCGTCTGAGCAATTTCTCCCCAGTTTATTTCTGGATTGGAGACTATCCTCGACCACTTTGATAACTTGAACCTCTGAAAGGCAAGAAGACATTCGATAGACACCTTTGAACCATCACTCTTCACCATTAGATATGATATTTTTTGTTTTCCCGGATTAAGGAAAATCCCTAGAGAAAGCCTCTTAACCGAACACTCTCGGCAATACATCGGCTTTTCTCCCAAGAAATTTGATGTTAATAAAGTCATCAGCACCTCAAAATTGGATCACATCACATGGTATTTCTCCGAAAGGATCTCGAAGAAAAGTATGATGTAATATCCCCAAGCAAAAAGCAGTCTCTCAAGAGACTCGTTTTCACCAGTAGGGTCAACAAATGGCATCTCCAACAGGGAAGTTTGCACACCTCTACAGCTCAGACAAATGGGTGTCCCCCAGCAAGTCTGACCTCAAATCTTTTCCATCAAGTAGCGTCTCCCCAATAAAACTCAGCGCGAAGTTTGATAAAAACTGCTACAAATAGCATTCCTTGTCGAGGAAGAAACTCGACAAGAAGAAACTTAGACCACTTCCATGGCTGAAGACCAGGATCGAGGGGAGGTTTATTTCAAGAAACTTAGACCAATTCCGTGGCTGAAGACCAGGATCGAGGGGAAGTTTATTTCAGAAACTAAGACTAGTTTCGTGGCTGAAGACCAGGATCGAGGGGAAGTTTATTTCAGAAACTAAGACCAGTTCCGCGGTTAAAGACCGCGATCGAGGGGAATTTTTACCCTTTTCTAAGTAACATTGCTTAGCAAAAGAAGATGGATGAGCAAACTGCCATTCATAGCCACAGTCAAAATTTTGGGTATTCTGATATTTAATCCCCACCCTGAATGTCCGAATATCTTCGCCATTCACACCTTCAGGTCCAAGAAGATTAAATAGGAGCATCTGTCATACCCCAAATTTTGACCACAAGATTTCCCATCATTGTGAAAATCATCACCATAATATGGATGTACCATCAAGCCTCATCAATCTCCTCAAGGATTATTGAGCCTTCAGCACAATCGAGAATTAGGGTTTTGAGCCCTCTCAGAACATTTAGACAAAAGATCAATCAAGAAATGACAGGATCTTCAACTTGTCTAACCTCTCAAACATCCATGAAGAATCAAGAGGTATCCCACATCAAGTGTCAAGCACAAAGTTGCAACATTCCAAGTTGGTTGAGCCTCGAAAACCCCGGTGTCACCAAATTAGGGTTTTGGTCGACTGAGACCTCCAAAGTGAAATTTTCATAGGGGAATGAGCCAAGGCTTCAAAATGTGACTCAATGTGCTCAAAATAACCCTAAGGGTCCATTTGCAAAGTTAAATCACCCTCAAAGAATACATTCCTCAAAAGTCGGGAATTAGGGTTTCTCCGCACCGAACCGCTTCGGAGCCAAAAGTCAAAACATGACTTTTTAGGCAAAATGATTCTTATGACTCATATTCTCACAAAATATGATTTTTATGTCATTTGAACAAGAATTGATTAAGAAATCATGATAACTTGTAAAAGGGGTAATCTTGAAAAAATTGAAATTTTTTCTAAGTTACTAAATTTGAATGGTTTTGATACCAACTTCAAAGGACCATAACTTTTGATCCAAGCAACCATTTTGAGTGATCCAAAGCCTGATTTGTAGATCTTCCTACACTCTACAAAAGCTTTAACTACCTCAAATCCTGATTCTTCATGGATTTTAATTGGGAGGGGATCAAAGTGGTGAAAAAAACCAAAATGTGTCAAAAACACTTAATGAAAATTCTGCCTTGTTATTTCAGCATTTCCACCAACTTCCAATGCATTTTTCACCTTGGTGCAAACTGAACCAGGTCCATTGGTGGACATCAAAGTTAGAGAGAGATATGAAAGCTTTCCAATGAGCCCTAAAGCATGAGAAAATTCCACCTGAGCTAGAGGTTATGACAGTTGCAACATGCCTTGCTACAAACTGTTTTGCAAGATAGTTTTGTGCATTTCTTGTTGGCCACAATTCCTTTTGTCAAGGGTAATGATCAAAACCACTCACATGCAATGTATAACAGATGAATCACCACAAACCTGCAAGGTTGGACCAAGGAGTCAAGGAAAACTCAAATGGCATGATTTAGTTTTGTCACTTTGTGCCTTGAATTCAAAATGACTTTATGTGCAATAGTGCACATTCAACAAAAGGACTCTTTGAAGGTGTGAAAAACACAAGAAAGGGGGGTTTGAATTGGTTTTTCCAAATAAACTTGTTTCTAAAAATAAATTCTTTTTATAAAACCCTTCCTTTTAATGGTAATAACCTTTGTTGAGAATCAAGTGATGAACACGTTATGTTTATACTAGTTCACTTGAGAAACCCTCAAGTTAGTCTAGTCCACCCGCCAAGGTGATTTTGCCTCTCTCAACGAGGTCTTAATCCATTATTCAATCAAATCAGTACAATGCACGAGCCAAACCGTTGGTGACTAACACAGCCTCTAAAACTCACAAGTTTTAGACTTCTCAAGTAATACAACCTCACAGGTCTTACTCAAGGAACAACCTCTAAGACACTCCACTTAGACTTCTCAAGAAGTACTACCACAAGGTCTTTCTCAAGGAACACAAACCTAAGTTTGAATAATTTACGTTTACAGAAAATGTGCTTCTATACAAGTTGAAAATGTAAACAAGTTTTTGACCAGAATGACTTAAGAAAGATTTCAGATAGAGAGAGTATTGCAGTAGCGTTCGTGTGTGTCTTTCTTCAAGTCTTTTGCTTCCTTTTATAGCCGTGTAAAAAGAGCCATTAAAATGTAATCATGATAGCTTAACTAGGCTAACGGCTAGAAGCGTGAGGACAGATAATAGCTTTTGCGTGTTGCGCGTCCTGTTTTTGTCAGAATATCTTTTATTGTACCGTTGCACAGTTACCAAGATATTTTCACTTGAATTAAGGTACAGCTGTACTATGTAGCTTTGTCTTATTGACTTCTCAACTTCAGAGGCTTTTCACGAGCATGAGTAAGAAGGGAAAACATCGCTTGGTTCTTGAGATTATCAAGTCTTTAAATCTTCAGAGTCTCTAGTACTTGGTTTTCAGAACCTCGATCGCTTGGTGTGTTGTCTTCATATCTTCAGAGGCTTCTGATAGTATTTGGTTGAAGTATGAGTAGAGACTTGATTTAGGTCTTCAGAACCTTGATTCAGAGAGCTTAGGACTTTAACATCTAGACTTCTTTCGATCAGAACCTATGTCTTCAGATCTTCAGAACCCGCTCTCTTTTCCTTTTATATCAGAGTGTGTAGGCGGAGTATTTTACTTTAAGCATTGTGTTCGCGCCAATTTACGGAAGCATAACCTGTTTGTTACATTCTCACAAATAACAAACATTAGTTGTACAAAATTGTTCATACAAAAATACTCATTTGGTATCATCAAAACTTAGAGATAAAATTGCAGAACCAAATCATGTTCTCACAATCTCCCCCTTTTTGATGATGACAAAACTATGTATTTTGATGACACAATTTTGATATATATATATATATATATATATATATATATATATAGTGCAGGAGAATAACAGATTCTAAAGATAGCTTATCCTTCGTATGAAGTGCTCCCCCTGAGTCTTAGACTTGATGAATTTCTGAGCTTGGGGCTCCCCCTGATTTTACTAGATCATGAGCTCTTAGTCTTGATTCTCTTTTCAGCATAGTTCTGATTTTCTTTTCTTAATAAAGCTTGATTTGGATCAGAATACCTAAAAAAGAAAAACACTCTAATAGAAATAACAGTTTTATTTGTTAGCATGTAAACATCGTTTTTCAGAGATTTGACTATGGAATCAAAATATCACATTCATATATTACTTCTCCCCCTTTTTGTCATTGATAAAAAAGATAGGCGGTGAAAGGGTGAAAAACAAGGATCTAAGGTCATAAGGATAAAAGAGACACAAGAATTAGGTGCTTCCAGAGGACATCTTGTCCCATATCTTCTGAAGCATGCCCTGAAGAGTAGCATTGACAGTCTTCTGTTCCTAAAGGGTTTCTCTGAACTTTTGTTGTTCTTCTCTGATATCTCCAACTGCGTCTTCCAAATGCTTGACAGCAGGATCAGATGTAGAAACAATTGCAGCATCTTGCTTGGCCTTTTCCATGGCTTCAGCTTCCCGTGCTATCCTGGCTTCTTCTGCAGCCTTTTCTGCAAGACTTCTGCAGCCTTAGAAGTCTTGCTTTTGTATTCTGTAGTCCCAGCTTGACAATTTTTGAAGATTGCTCTGTTGATGACGATGTCAGATATTTCAGTTTTTCCATAAACTCTTTTTCCTTCCAAGAGTTCCATCCCTAGTAGGTCTTAAATAGATTTTTCAGTTATAATGATCTTTTGATCCATAACAAAAGATACAACATGAAGATCGTCTGTTTCAGCGTGCCTCCAGAATTCCTTTACTAGGTCATCAAAGGTTGGACCTCTAAGTCTTTCAAATTAACTTTTCCATCCTTGAGTATTAAGTTGATCAATTAGGTTAAACCCATTATCGCGAAGATTGTCGAAGTCGACAGACAACTATTTTAGAACAATTAGTTAATTTGCATGCATAACACAGGTAACAGAGGAATTTCTCTATGTGACATGGGTTGCATCGATCGTGGGAAGAGATAATGGAGTCGAGGTGATTGTAGAGGTGGCAGATGGTGCGATAGATGAAGACGACAGCTCTTGGGAGACATTCAGTGACGTTTCAACTTCTTTGGAGAGGAGAACAGTTTCTTGTTGATCGATGTTTGTCATGATGATGGTTAAGAACGGAGAGGATGAGAACAGGGATTGAGTTTGTTCGAGAGAGAGAGAGAGAGAGAGAGAGAGAGAGAGAGAGAGAGAGAATTTAGGGTTTCCTTTTGAGTGAAAGAGGGAATAGGAATGGTTTTTGAAAACTTGAAGAGATAGACACGTACAGGGGATAAGTAAATAAATGTAATTAAGTTTTGAGTCAATCCCAAGAAAATTACTGTTCGTTTGATCTGGGTAAATATAGTGAATTAGATGTAATCTAATCACATGCAAAAAGTCATAATTAAATGACGCGTCAGAACTGACTCAGAAGAAAAATTAATCAAAACTGAGATACTTCTCACAAAAGTGGTTCTGATGATTTAAAAATACTTATTTCCTCTGACTAAACACATTTGGTTCTGAAATAATCTAATTCTGAGTAGTACACCATTTTCAGATGTTTTAAAATATTTAGAAATCTATCTTCAGCTAAGGGTTTAGTAAAAATATCAACCCATTGATGGTCTGTATCAATAAATTTTAAGCATAAGGTTCCTTTCTAAACATAGTCTCTGATGAAATGGTGTTTTATTTCAATGTGTTTAGCCCTAGAATGAAGAATTGGATTTTTACTTAAACAAATAGCAGCAGTATTATCGCAGAAAATAGGAATGTTACTCTCATATATATGATAGTCTTCCAGCTGATTTTTCATCCAAAGCATTTGTGTACTGCATAGAGAAGCGGAGATGTATTCTGCTTCTGCTGTAGAGAGAACAATTATAGATTTCCTCTTGCTTGACCATGAGATAAGATTGTTTCCTAGGAACTGACAGTTTCCTGATGTGCTATTTCTTTCCAATCTGTCTCCAGCATAGTCTGCATCACAGTAACCAGAAAGAGTCTCTGATGTTTTCTCATATATCAGGCCAAGGTTAATTGTTCCTTTCAGATACCTCAGAATACGTTTAACAGTAGTTAAATGAGATTCTCTTGGATCTGATTGGAATCTAGAACATAAATGTACACTAAATAATATATCCGGTCTAGAAGCAGTTAGATATAAGAGAGAGCCTATCATACCACGATAGAGCTTCTAACAAACTTTAACTCCTGTTTCTTCTTTTCTCATGACACATGTTGGATGCATTGGTGTTTTAGCTGTATTACAATCCACAATGTTGAATTTCTTCAGAAGTTCTTTTGTGTACTTACTTTGATGAATGTAGGTGCCTTCTGATTTCTGATATATTTGAATGCCCAAAAAGAACTTTAACTCACCCATCAGACTCATTTCGAATTCTGCTTGCATTAGCTTTGAAAATTCTTCGCATAAAGATGGGTTAGCAGAACCAAAAATAATATCATCAACATAGATTTGAACTATAAGAATATCATTCTTGTATATTTTACAGAAGAGTGTTGTATCAGCCTTTCCTCTGGTGAAATTGTTTTCTAAAAGAAATTTGCTCAATCTATCGTACCAAGCTCTAGGAGCTTGCTTTAAACCATAGAGTGATTTTTTGAGTTTAAAAACAAAATCTGATTTTTCTGAATTTTCAAAACCAAGAGGTTGTTTGACATAGACTTCTTCTGATATATAACCATTTAAGAATGCACTCTTAACGTCCATCTGATATAGGGTGATGTTATGATTTACTGAAAAGGAAATTAATAACCGTATTGCTTCAAGTCTGGCGACAGGAGCAAAAGTTTCTTTGTAATTAATTCCTTCTTGTTGACTGTATCCCTGAGCTACAAGTCGTGCCTTGTTTCTGACAACTTCTCCTTTCTCATTTAGCTTATTTCTGAATACCCATTTGGTTCCAATAACATGAAGATTCTTAGGTTTTGTAACTAGATCCCAAACATAATTCTTTGAAAATTGATTCAGTTCTTCTTCCATAGCCAGAACCCAGTCTTTGTCCATAAGAGCTTCTTCAACCGTAGCTGGTTCAATTAACGACACCAGTCCCAAGAGTGTTTCTTCTGATGGTCTGAAAGTTGATCTGGTTCTGACTGGAGCGTCCTTGCTACCAAGAATTAGTTCCTCAGGATGAGATATAGACATTCTTCTTTTCTTTTGCTGAGGAGTATTCGGAGTTACATCGGTGGTATCCGGCGTAGGGTTTTGCTGGTCTTTGACTTCATCTGCCTTTTCTTTAGGTTCTGAGAAGCTAATTTCCAAACCTGCAAGCTTTTCAACTAGCTCTGACTTTTCAGAGTCAGGCTTGTCATTGAATCTAACATGAATTGATTCTTCAACAATCCGTGATTCTGTGTTATAAACTCTGTATCCTTTTGAGCGTTCAGAGTATCCTAACAACAGACACTTCTGTGCTTTGGAATTAAACTTGCCAAGATTCTCTTTAGTATTTAGCATAAAACAAGTACATCCAAATGGATGAAAATAGGAAATGTTGGGAATTTTATTCTTCCACAATTCATAAGGGGTTTTAGTCAAGATAGGTCTAATAGAGATTCTATTTTGAATATAACACGCAATGTTGATTGCTTCTGCCCAAAAATGCTTAGCCATGTCAGTTTCTTGGATCATGGTGCGAGCCATTTCTTGTAAAGTTCTGTTCTTTCTATCTACAACTCCATTTTGTTGTGGAGTTCTAGGACAAGAAAAGTCATGGGATATCCCATGCGAATCAAACAGGTTTTCAAAGTCTTTGTTTTCAAATTCTCCACCATGATCACTTCTGACTTTGATGATTTTGCAATTTTTCTCACTTTGTACTTGGGTGCAGAAGGAAGCAAACACAGAATGTGACTCATCCTTGTGTTTTAAGAATTTCACCCATGTCCAACGACTGTAATCATCAACAATGACTAGTCCGTATTTCTTAGCATTGATCGAAGCAGTTTTCACTGGTCCAAAGAGATCAATGTGAAGAAGTTCTAACGGTCTGGAGGTGGAAACAATATTCTTTGCTTTAAAAGAGGTTTTTAAAAACTTGCCTTTCTGACATGCTTCACAAAGAGCATCTGAAGAGTACTTCAGATTTGGCAAGCCTCTGACAAGACCTAGCTTGTTCAGCTGAGAAATTTTTCTCAGGCTAACATAACCAAGGCATCTGTGCCAGACCCATTGCTCTTCATTTACTGAAAGAAGACATTTTACATTTTGGTGTTTTAAATATGATAATTTAATTTTGTAAGTATTGTTCTTCCTCTTTCCGTTGAACATGACAAATCCATCCTTTTGACTTACAGCTTTATAGGATGTTTGATTAAAAATAACGTCATAACCATTGTCACTAAGCTGACTGATTGACAATAGATTATGCATTAGACCTTCAAGTAACAGAACATTATTAATAGAGGGAAGCTTACCATTTCCAATAGTTCCAGAGCCAATGATTCTTCCTTTCTGATTTCCTCCGAAATCGACGACACCTCCGGGTTTAAGTTTCAGATCTTGGAACATATGCCTTTCTCCCGTCATGTGTCGCAAGCATCCACTGTCCAGGTACCATGATTGGTGTTTCAGTGGTGCCATTAAGGATGTCTGCAACATAAATTATCTTATTCTTAGGTACCCATTTTGTGGGTCCTTTCATATTATCCTTTCCAGAGGTTTTGACACCTTTTGGCTTTCTTATATTGGAATAATAGTGTGGAACTTGTGCATAATGTTTAAGTTTAGGAGTTTTCTTCAGTGTCTGTGTTTGTGTAGTGATCGGTTTTGAACCTTTTTGTTCAAAAAATTTTAAAATAGTGCCAGAGGGAACAAAAAGTTTGGACAGAGGTATTATCTTGATACTTTTGGTCTCATCATATGGTTGTGATGGTCCTAAATATCCTAGACCTCTGTTACCATTTCTGCTGACTCCATATATCATTGAAGCCATTTTGCTTCTGTCTATGCTTTTAGCAAGAAAGCGTTGGAAAGCTCTATCATACTTGACTACTTCATTAGTATTGGTTTTGTTAGAGATGATTTCTTCTTCTAACCTAGAGATTTTGGTTTTTAATGCAGTATTTGAATTTTCTAGAGAAAGTAGTTTTTCATTTAATTCAAGAATGGTTTGTTTGCTTTTAGTAAGATCTTCTGAAGGAATCACAAGAGTCTTTTTCAGAGTTTTGTGTTTTCTTCGAAGAGTTTCATATCTTTCCATAAGTTCATATAATCCTATTTCAAGTTCAGAGCGAGATAGGGAAGAAAGTACCTCTCTTTCATCGTCGGAGTCTGAAGGTTCTCCTTCTGATAGAACGTCGTTGGTTTTAGCCATGAATGCTACGTTGGCACGTTCTTCATCAGAATCATCTTCGGACTCTGAATCATCCCAAGTTGCCATAAGACCCTTTTTAGCTTTCTTTGGTCTTTCATCTTTCTTAAACCTTGGACAGTCATTTTTAAAATGTCCAGGTTCTTTGCATTCAAAACACGTAACGTCTCTTCCATAAGTTCTCTTTTGATCATATGTAGATTCAGATTTTCTTCTTGGTCCTTTGAACTTGTTTCTTCTGTATCTCCATAGTTGACTGATTTTCCTTGATATGAGAGATATATCATCTTCGTCTGATTCTTCTTCGGATTCCTCCACTTCCTCCTCTGCTTGATATGCCTTTTTTCTTTTTAGCTTTTAGAGCGATGGATTTGCTTTTCTTTTGAGGTTCATCTTCTTGGAGCTCTATTTCATGACTTCTTAAAGAACTGATTAGTTCCTCAAGACTTATATCGTTCAGATCCTTTGCTAGCTTCAAGGCAGTCATCATTGGTCTCCATTTGACAGGTAGGCTTCTGATCATTTTCTTGACATGATCAGCAGTAGAATAGCCTTTGTCCAGAACTCTGAGTCCTGAAACAAGCATCTAAAATCTTGAGAACATGGTTTTCACAGATTCATCATCTTCCATCTTGAAGGCTTTGTATTTTTGAACTAGTGCAAGAGCCTTCGTTTCCTTGACTTGAGCATTGCCTTCGTGAGTCATACGAAGAGAGTCAAAGATAGACTTTGCAGTTTCTTTGTTCGTAATTTTTTCATATTCTGTATAGGAAATTGCATTTAACAGAATAGTTTTTGCTCTGTGATGATTTTTATAATTTTTCTTTTGTGCATCTGTAAATGCACTCCTTTCAATCTTCTTACCTGCAGATTCTACAGGGTGACTGTAGCCATCTACTATCAGATCCCATAGATCTAAGTCAAATGATAAAAAGTAACTCTCAATTCTATCTTTCCAGTAATCAAACTTTTTGCCATCAAAGATAGGAGGTTTTGCAGTATAAGAATCTTTTTCATTTACAATGATACTTGTTTCAGGAGCTGGTGTAGTCATTGTTTTTCACACTTGGATCGGTACTGAACACTGTTAAGTGCTTGATAAAAATCCAACCTTTTTATCACCTCAGAACCGGAGCTCTGATGCCAATTGAAGGTGTGAAAAACACAAGAAAGGGGGGTTTGAATTGGGTTTTCAAAATAAACTTGTTTCTAAAAATAAATTCTTTTTATAAAACCCTTCCTTTTAATGGTAATGACCTTTGTTGAGAATCAAGTGATGAACACGTTATGTTTATACTAGTTCACTTGAGAAACCCTCAAGTTAGTCTAGTCCACCCGCCAAGGTGATTTTGCCTCTCTCAATGAGGTATTAATCCACTATTCAATCAAATCAGTACAATGCACGAGCCAAACCGCTGGTGACTAACACAACCTCTAAAACTCACAAGTTTTAGACTTCTCAAGTAATACAACCTCACAGGTCTTACTCAAGGAACAACCTCTAAGACACATGACTTAGACTTCTCAAGTAGTACCACCACAGGGTCTTTCTCAAGGAACACAAACCTAAGTTTGAACAATTTACGTTTACAGAAAATGTGCTTCTATACAAGCTGAAAATGTAAACACGTTTTTGACCAGAATGACTTAAGAAAGATTTCAGATAGAGAGAGTATTGTAGTAGCGTTCGTGTGTGTCTTTCTTCAAGTCTTTTGCTTCCTTTTATAGCCGTGTAGAAAGAGCCGTTGAGATGTAATCATGATAGCTTAACTAGGCTGACGGCTAGAAGCGTGAGGACAGATAATAGCTTTTGCGTGCTGCGCGTCCTGTTTTTGTTAGAATATCTTTGATTGTACCGTTGCATAGTTACCAAGATATTTTCACTTGAATTAAGGTACAACTATACTATGTAGCTTTGTCTTCTTGGCTTCTCAACTTCAGAGGCTTTTCACGAGCATGAGTAAGAAGGGAAAACATCGCTTGGTTCTTGAGATTATCAAGTCTTCGAATCTTCAGAGTCTCTAGTACTTGGTTTTCAGAACCTCGATCGCTTGGTGTGTTGTCTTCATATCTTCAGAGGCTTCTGATAGTATTTGGTTGAAGCATGAGTAGAGACTTGATTTAGGTCTTCAGAACCTTGATTCAGAGAGCTTAGGACTTTAGCATCTGGACTTCGTTCGATCAGAACCTATGTCTTCCGATCTTCAGAACCCGTTCTCTTTTCCTTTTATATCAGAGTGTGTAGGCGGAGTATTTTACTTTAAGCATTGTGTTCGCGCCAATTTACGGAAGCATAACCTGTTTGTTACATTCTCACAAATAACAAACATTAGTTGAACAAAATTGTTCATACAAAAATACTCATTTGGTATCATCAAAACTTAGAGATAAAATTGCAGAACCAAATCATGTTCTCACACTCTTGTCAGTCAATATGCTCCTATAAACAACAATAAAATCATCTGCAGAATGTGAATTAAGTCAATACATAGCTGAGCTATTTGGAGCAACCATAAGTACCTTGTATAAGAAGCAATTATGCTTAGCAAGACCATTGACTCCAATCTTATCCTTTGAGCTTTAAGTGAGAAGCTTCAGCACAACTCTTCTCCTATAAATAGAGCTTCTTGTTGATCATTCAGAGTACACCAAAGCAACTTACAACATAGCTTTCTCTCATTTCCTTCTTAAGCACAAAAACTCCATTTTCTTGAGAAAACACTATCGAGTTTTGAGTTAGAGACCAATGCAACTCAAACCAATGGTTCACACACCTCATATACAATATATAGAAGTGATCCAAACACCTTAATCACTTCTGTAACACAAGAATCAGGATCTCACTAGTCAGCTTGATCCAAGTGCAACTGAATTCTAGCCAAGTAATCCAGGGAGTTCCAAATCATTCTAAAGGTTGCAACACAATCCTTGAGGCCTAAGGAAGCTATCCAGATCATTGTTTCACTTCTGTAACATCTCTACAATAGAATTCGATTCCTTCTTGCAGAGGTAAGCCTTAAACTTTCAAACTCAATGAATCATGCATCATAAATGTTGTTTTAAGTTACCATCATGTTTCTGATTGCTTATAGATCATTAACCCTCAATCAATTGATATTTATCTTATGTGTATGAGATTTCATTTAGTTCTTGCATTTTTAGGGTTCATCTGGTTACAACATGATATCTTTTGTTATACTTAATTTAAATGAAATTGAAAAGAACCATCATGTTCCTTGTTAAAAAACGAATAAGTTTCATTTTTACATCTTGTAAAATGGTTGAGAAACAAGAGAGATAACTTGCTTCACGCAAAGTCTGATGTTGGTCCAAGGAAGAAGATGGCCATGTCGCCATTTTCAGGGTTATAGAACCAAGCATAGTATATATTATACACTTGCCAATATATGTTTGAATTGGCATTGCGCCCTAGTGGGAACACTAGTATTTGTGTGTGTGTGTGCGTGTGTATGTGTGTGTGTGTAGCGAGCGAGAGGTTTGGGGTTCGAATCCCCCTCGCCCCATACCTTTTGGTATTTTGTTTGAATCATTTTCAAAAGAAGGTTTCCTATATTATTCACTCTTACCATTCTCTATCAGCCAACGCACTTGGCTCAGTTGGTAAAGTTTTAAACCCTCCACCCCAAGGGCGTGGGTTCAAACCTTGGGAGGGTCATCCTATTTTTTACGACTTTTCTTTTCTTTTCCCATTTTTCACAATTTTCTTAATAACTTCAAAAATTAATTTCTCTTTCAATTTCAATCATTGTTGAATGATTCTTTTTTTAAAAATTCACAAATATATTGAAATAGTTTATTCCATAAAAAAAAACTCAAAAATATATTATTTATTTAATATATTTTGAATTTTTGAAAAAAAATCCTTTTTAATTGTTTTAAACATTTTAAATAAATTCTTTCACTTGATCTTTCAAATTCAATTGATTTTCAAATCATTCTATGAATGAAATATGATTTTTCAAACATTTATCCAAGATCACAACTTATTTTTCACACATGTTTGATAATTTTGGTCATTTTAATGATTTTTTTATTCAAATAAAAATGTATTTTAGGGTTTTAATTATTTTCACCCTTACAAATCTTTTTCAAAACACTTTTGGGCCTCTAATAGAGTGTAAGACCCATCCCCTTTGTAAATACAATAATTTGGGCCTCAATTATTGTATAAGTCCCTCTGTGGTTTTCAAAATCACGACGCGATCGTCGCCTTTTCAAATAAATCATCTGGGCATCTCTTTGAGTATAAGCCCCATTTTTCTTTCTTTTCAAACACTTTTTGGGCCTCTAATAGAGTGTAAGACCCAACCCCTCCCCCCTTGTACATAAACATTTGGGCCTCAGTCATTGTATAAGTCCCGATACGATTTTCAAAACGCGATCACTGTTTTTCATCTGGGCATCTCTTTGAGCTGTAAGCCCCATTCTTTGTATAAAAATAAACTTTGGGACTCTAATAGAGTGTAAGACCCAACCTCTTATGTAAAAACAATAAATTTGGGCTTCAGTTATTGTATAAGTCCCTTTGTAATTTTCAAAACTACGACGCGATCGTCGTTTTTTCAAAAGAGTTCATTTGGGTCTCTCCTTGAGTATAAGCCCCAAACTTCCTTTCAAAACAACCTTCCTTTTGATTTAGATTCAAATTCATAGTTGTATCAAAACTTTCTTCAATTTCTTGAATAACTAACCATACAGTTGTGTTTATAATGCTGGAAGCTTGCACAACTGTAAGTTCTACCATCTTCTTTTACATACTTGCTTATATAGTTCCCCATAGGAAATTCTAGATAAAATCTTGCCTCCTCTTGGGCTTATACAATATGGAACATAGAAAGGCATTATTCCCAGTGAAACTTTTCTCAAGACTGTCACTACTAGAAATTTGTACAAGAAATTCATTTCCCCGGAGAGGATTAATTCCCGGTAAAACCTCTTTTGAATTTCTTCGAACCCTGGAACTGTTCACTAAAGAAAGGATTATTCCCGGTGAAACCTTTCTTGAACTTTTCTCAGGTTTGGACCCACAGGCTTCTTAAAAGCATCCACAACCTCCTCTTGGGCTTTGTACAAGGACCCTCAGGCTTCTTAGAAGTTCTCAGCCTCCTCTTGGGCTTAGTACAAGGACCCAAAGACCTCCTACAGGTATAGGACAGAACCTAGTCATCTTTTGCTAGTTCAATCCTTCAAAGAGTCAGAAATTCCAAAACATCAGACCAGTTTAGGGTTGATTCTCATCCCTTAAAACACCAGCCTCCTCTTAGGCTTCATACAAGTAGACTTGGACAGTCTCAGCCTCCTCTTGGGCATCATACAAAGATCATCCTCCAACTAAATGTCAATCTCTCCATACCAGTATACTTGGAAAGTCTCATCTCCTCTTAGATCTCAAAGAAACGCTTAAGTTTCCTAAAAGAATAGGAAAACCCCTGATCATTTCATCAATCACCAGCAGAGTTAAAACCTCCAAAGGTTAAAAAAACTCAATTTTTAAGCTTTCACTCTAAATTCCCCCTGCTAGGGTCAAATTACCACCGATAAACCCTTAGAAAAATCAGAACCTCAAGGCATCTGATATTTCAACTCATTCCTCTGCAAGAGTTGATTCCCCAATTTGGACCTGTCTCTAGATCTCAAGAATCCTCAGCAAAAGTTAGCCTCCTCTTAGGCTTCATATAAGAAATTCCCTAGCCAGCCTTCTCTTAGGCTTTGTATAATGATTTTCCCTCAGCAGATTTAGCCTCAATCTTGGGCTTTGTACAAGACAGATAAAAATATTTTTTAGCTGAGTCAATAACTTTTAGCCTGAATTTTGGGCATTCTACAAGACAGATAAAACCTCTCCCCAGTAGAGTAAATTTCTTTTTAGCCTCAATCTTGGGCTTTGTACAAGACCCCGGAAGAGTCAATTCTTTTTAGCCTCAATCTTGGGCTTTGTACAAGACAGAAATAAAACTCCCTAGTAGAGTCAACCTTTTAGCTTCAACCTTGGGCTTTGATCAAGACACATAAAAATCAACATCCCCTCAGCGAAAATCAAGATTTCTCTGTAGGAAGACATTTCTCTGTACAATCACACATCAAAACAGACAATAAAAAAAATCCAATCCCAGATAATTGCTGTAAGTGGCACACTTGTTGATTTAAAAATCCAAGTTGTAGTCCCTCTTTATCCTGGTAAACTTCCTCTTTCATCTAATTGCTGTAAGTGGCAAACCTCTGGATTATTTACCTCCAAGCAAATGTCCATCTCTTAGCATGGAAGACTCCTAAGGAAAAATGGCATTACTCTACACTGAGTTAAAGTTTTCTCCTTCAGGACAAACCCCTTATAAAGGAAATTATGGAATTGCTGGATTCCATACATTCCAGTTAAAGTAATCCTCCTTTACAATCAGTTACCCCAAACAACTATGATAAACAGATGAGATATCTCCCTTTAGAGATGACAAATTATCTCTTAGTCAAACCTTTTAGCTTCAATCTTGGGCTTTAAACAAGACACCAAACATCTCTTTCCTCCCATAGAATAGGAGGAACTACGATTGCTCTGATTTCCCTATTATCATTACGGGAATACGTAGACATAAGATTGCAAAATCTTAGCGAACACACAAATAAAAAACTTTAGGTCCAGTACCTTACCAAAAACATCAAAAAACCCGAAAATCAACAAAAATACTCTCTCAACATTCCCAAAGGAGAAACTTTCCCAAATTTATAACAGATAAACACCAGTAAGTAGACGATAGAAGAACATGCCAAACAATCTATGGATAACCATATATACGCTGGGCAATTGACAACTTCCCTTTGTATAATCTGACCCCGGACCCCCCAATCACTTAGCATTGTTTAAAGAAAACATTTGCGTGCAAGGTTATTTTTACATAGCTTCCCTTTCCTTTCCAGCTTCATAGGATAAATAAGAAATCAGAAAGTAGCACCCAATTCCAACCATTGTGGTAAGGTGGTCGCGTCATCAACAAAAATCGCACGCTACAGACATCCGATCAGGTTGGTCCGGTTGCTTCTTATCTTTTTATGAATCTCAGCAACAGTAGTTTTTCTTGTTTGTTGTAAACATTGTGTGTATGTTTTCAGTTATACATGTATTTGGTTTTTAAATTATATGGTTCCGTTTTCAAATATGCATAAGTTATCTTAGTGTACCATTTTGGATATGTATACATTTTGTTTTGTAAATAATGTAATTTGGCATTCTATGTATATTTAGTTATGTTCTGTTATAAAATAAAATGTATTGATTTTGTCACAACATTTGTATATATCTTATGTGTAGAAAAAACACAGACCCGTCAAATTGAGATTTAAAACAAATTATAAATGACAAAAAATAAGCATGAGACCTCTTTGGTGGCTTTTGGAATATTAATGGTAAAAAATCAACATCGACAGAAGCGATGACAAAAAGTAAGCATAAGACATCCTTGGCGTCTCTTGGGCTATTAAAGGTAACAAATCAACATCAACGAGAGCGATCATCAGAATTTCTCCGTAGTGGCCGCATTGCGCGTCTGTTATATCTATGAAAATCTCATTTAGAATCTTCTTTCGGTTATCTTTGACATGGACGAGCTTCACTTTCTGTTGCTATAATAGATTAAAAATGTTCAACAAAAACTCGTTTATGATTAATGCACTAAACGAGGCTTGAAGGTGTTGGAGAATATATAAAGGTGGAAGAAGCAAAAAGTGAGGTGGAGGGAGCTAAGTCCGTGGTGAAGAAATTGGAGGTTGAAGTTAGAAAGGTCGAGTTTTTTAGAATGACAGTTGGGGGATTATTGTTGAAACCTATAGATGTTGTCGTAGTGGACAATCTTCTTTCACGAGAGAAAAAAACTTTTATATCATTGTCTTGAATGGTCTCAATGGTTGATCGGAGGTGTGCTCTAATGCATCGTCATGCAATGCAGGTCGACCTATATGTCAACATGGTGAATCTTTGAAAAGAATTAAGTCAAAGGAGATCGAGCTGGTTTTTGTGAGTTGTTGGCCTTGTCATAACCATCTTAGGTAGAGTGCATGAACCATATAATATTAATTAAATCAATGAGTTATGATATTTATTATACTTGGTTTACAAACAATATAAATAAATTTGTGACATCTAATTGTGGTAAATAAGAAAAAAATTACTCCTTTATTATATTTAATGATATTATGTTTAAAATTAAATATAATAAAATATTTAATATTCACTTTTTAAATGCAATTAAAAGAGATGAGGGATGATTTAGTTAATGAAGTGGAAGTTAAATTAAATAAGTATGAGTGTGTAAGTGATAAAATTAATTTAAAAGAGAATATAATCTATTATCTATTATAATATATTAATTTTGAGACATAAATTATTTGATTGACAATTCATCATCTCTCATGCCATATCAATTAAAATATGATGTGGTATTTTTCAAAATATATCAAAATAAAACTTTTAATATTCATTTTAATATAATGTGTAATGTTCTACTCATAATTATTAAAATAAAACACTCTTCTTTATATATTCCACAAGTTATTTCTCTATTTTATTTTTCATATATTAATCGTTACTTTTTTTTTGTCTATCATATTTTTTTTCGAACTAAATACATAATATAATATTTTACTCCACAAAAATTATAAATAAAAGATAAATAAAATGGTTAAAAATACTTTTAAATTTAACTTATAACTTTTTTCATATATTAATCATTACTTTTTTTTGTGTCATTCATATTTTTTTTCAAATTAAAATAGTTAAATAATACTTTCAAATTTAACTTATAACTTTACAATAGACAAAGAAATACCTTTCTAAATTAATTGTCGCCTTTTAATTAAAACAATGCATAATTTCTAAGAAAAGTTTGTTTATATTAAACATAACCAAAATCTATTTAAACTGCTTAAATAACTTATGTCAATCCCGCTAGTTTATATTTAATAGGAATCCAGCTGTATATACACATATCTCTATGTTACTACAAATATTTTGACACGAAGGTAAGCAAAGTGATGATATAAATATAAAGAACTAGGCATTAGATAGGCAATAATACAACTTTCTAGACTACTGAAAACTGAAAAAGAAAATCCCCAAACCAAAAATAGAAGAAAAGTGGTGCAGAAAAAAGCACACTCCCCTCTCAATATACTAGAAAGCACCACAAACTGTTGTTGCATAGCTGGAAAAAGCACACTCCCCTGCGACCACTAACTTTATTTGTTATTTCAAACACCGCTCACTTCAGCTTAGCGGCCACGCAAGGAGCTTAATGCACGCTAAGAGATTGTAACGCCGGCGACTCTGTCCTTCAACAATCAGCCACAGTCGAAAAACGAGTGAAGCGAATCTCAACAACTATTATTTTCGTCTCTTTCCATTGGTGAAACCAAGTAAGTTATTTCTCTTGCTTTGTAAAGAATGGTTTTTTCGGTGGAAAAATGACTAAAGTCATTCTAATTCCATTCATGATAGAGCTCTAATACTATAAGATACGAATTGGTTCAGGTTGCTGCAACAAATAGAAATTGTTTTCTTTCATTCTAATTACTAAATAAATAGCACACTTGGAAAGGAATGGGATTTTATTTCAAAACCACACATGACACTATGTTGGGGAGGGTGAATTTGACATATTTTTTTAGTACATCATACATGATATAGTTTGAGCAACTCCTGTACAACATAGTTGATGATTTAGTTTTTGGCATTGCATAGTAAAATTTGCCTTTCAACAAAATTAATCATTCTTGCGTTATCATATGTTTATTTGTCATCTAATCAAATGTTCATAATAAAAATTAAAATTAATTTAGGTTTATCATTCTTTTTAAATTTAAAGTATTGTTTTTAATAATTACTATCATTCTCGTACTGAATTATTCTATTTAGAAAATTCAAATCTTAAAAGACTGATAGTACAATCCGATGTAGAAAATTTTTATTCAGTATCACAAATTTATGGATGGTAAAAGCTGCTTTAAAGTTAAAGTTAAACTTAGAGTAATAATACATACCTACCTACCTATCACTTTTTCCATCAAAGTTGTGATAGCACAACTTGCATGGGGGCATGGGCAAAGAAACCCAAAACATGGCATATCCCTTCTTCGAATCCCACGCAACAGAAATTTTAAAATTATAATTAGTTAATTTTAATTGGTAAATAATAGAAAAATGAATAAATAAATAAAATCAAAATGGAGGGTAAAAAAACCACATTTTAAAATGGATGGGCTAAAATTAAAATAACAAAAGATAGAGGAATTAAAGTTGCAATAAAGTCAAAAATAAAATAAAATCTAACAACTTAAAAATTGTCTTACACTTTTTGATAAGTCATCTTTCAAACGTTACATGAAACATTGTTAATAAGTTTTATATCTGATCGTACCTGGATCAGACAGTTACTGGTGGCCAACGACAGGGGGGGGTGTACCTGCAAGGTACTCCGACGCTCAAGTTAGGGAGTGCACAGAGTAACAGCAAATACAAGAAGAGTGAGAAAAGTGACTTAACCTGACCCTCTCAAGTGAGAGGGTATTTATAGAGAACCCCCAGCGCGGGGCCAACGGTTACTTGCGTTGGGCTGGATTGTCAGGCCCAATCCAAGTAACTGTCAGGGCTTACGTGGCGTAGTGAAGACCAGCACGTGGTCTTCGTCCTGGGGTAACCGTTCCTAGATTTCCGGGATTAGGGCAGACCGAATCCTGCGGAAGTGGGAGGTTACTTGGAACGTGTCCACCTGGTACGGACCGTTAGACACTCCTCGCGGGGGAGGAGCCTTCTGTGTCGAGGACCAACAAAGCCGTACGACGGACATGGCCTCGCGGGGAGGGACCATGTTTGTCGAGGAGTGATATGTGGCATTCTCGTGGGGAGAAGCTGGTATGTCGGGGAGGTACCTCTCCGTCGGGGTGCGAGGTCCTCATGTCCTGTTGACCTAAGTGCCCGACACTGTAAAGTGCCCGGGGGAAACGGTGGTATGCTCGCAGCAGTCAAGTGCCCCGCAGAGGGGTCTTATTGGGCCTCCCCATGCTGGATGGGTTGGGCCTGCCCGACTGTTGGGCAGCCTCGGCCCAGTCCAGAACAGGAGCCCCCCAAGTCGTTGCTCTGAGGTGTCGGAGTAATTACTTAAGGATTATCGGTGCGTCGAGGATACGCCAGGAGAGGAACCGAGGAGGTCGTTCCCGTGCGCGAAGTTCCTTTGGTCAGATGAGAGTCGGGCTTCGGGCAGTCTTGTCCGATCGTATTGTCGGGGAGCTGAAGGGTTTCGGATTCGAAGCGTTGAGGAAAACCGAAAATACACGCGTGGGGAAATGGGCGGCTGCATGCGTGCCACGTGTCGCCTGTCATAATTACCTAGGGAGGCTGGCTAGGGTAGCGCACTCGAGTGCCCTATGCACCTCGAGTCTCGCGAGAACCGCTTATAAAAGCCGCTCCCCTCACTCATTTTTCACTTTTCCGCTTCTCTCTCAAGAATCCTCTCCTTCTCTCTCTACTCTCTTCCGTCGTAGCTTGCAGCCGTCGTCCGCCGGACACTCCCTGCCGGAGACCTTTTCTCCTCTACAACCGTCGTTCACCGCCGGAGACTCCGTGCCGGAACCCTAATTCGCCGTTTAACAGGTACTTGTTTCAAACTTGACCTTCATTTTGCGTTTTTCTTCAATTTCAACTAGTATGCGACATTTCCTTGGTGAACTAATGATGTTCCCATGGGAAATGAAAGGATTCTTGGCGAATACGGTGGGAATCTTTAGTTGTTGAGGGAGAGAGTGCGAAGAACATCGCTCTTTTTTTTTATGGATATCTCGGGGATAAGGGACGAACATGTCGGGGACACGTTGAATATCTCGGGGTCCCTAATAATCAGTATATTTGTTAGCGTCGCGGGGACACGGGGCAGAACCTTCCGGGGGGTCGACGAATTCCCCGGTGAACATGTTGATCCTCGGCCGAGTATGTCGGGGAGCCGAGGAAGCCTTGCCCCCTCTTCGCCCGTTCGCTTGAACAGCGGTGGAGGGGTGGATTTGATACGACCAATCGAATTCACCGTTTCCTTCTGCTTTTCAGGTAAATGGACGATTTGGCTGCGGAGGTGGCTGTAGGATATTTCGAAGAAAACGATGACCAGCCCGACTCTCCCATGGCTCACATGGCTTTCGCGCAAGAGCGCCCGCTCGAGGAGTGGGTCTGCAACGAAGCCCTGGAGATGTCGTCCATCTTCGTGTACCCAGATGTGGACGATGCTTTTTGTACCGTCGAGCACCGACTAATCGGATCCGGCAAATCCTGGAAGGTTTTTCGTCCCGAGGAGCATCATCGGATATGCTCACCTTACCGGGGAATGCGAGTCCCCTTATATGAATTTATGTTCGAGAAGGCGGGGTGGAGGCTGCCTTTCACGGATTTACAGGAGGGGATCTTCGACTGGTTGAAGTTGGCCCCTTCACAGATTCACCCGAACTCGCTGGCCTTCATCCGGGCCTTCGAGCTCGTATGTAAGTATTTGGAGATCGTGCCGACCGTTCGCCTCTTCTTCCGCATATTCCACCTCCAACGGTCGTCGGCCGGTGGTCGACACGGCTGGGTGTCTTTCAAGCAGAGCAAGGCACTGTTCCACACTTACTTGGATTCCATCCGGGATTTCAAGTTCCGCTATTTCTACGTGAAGCCGGTCACCCTCTAGGCGATATATTCGTTGTACCGGAAAGTCACCCGCGAGGTCGACGGTCGTTCCGAGGAGGTGCTGGAGCCAAAGTTTCCTCTGTACTGGACGGAGGAACATTTTAAGAAGGGAGTCGACAAATATAAAACGAAGCAGGTTCAGATGGAGGCCTACGAGCGGGAAGCCTACGATAAAATCGTCGCTTTCGTTGACAGTTTTACCGAAGCTCGGCACGAGACGCTGGACGGCCAGCCTATAATGGGTGCAGATGGGCAGGTGAAGAAAGAACGCCGCCTGATAAATACCCGCGTTCTGCTCGAGACCTTCTCCGACGAGGAAGCTATCGAGTTGTTAGGTGGTGAAAACGTCCCCGCTTTGAGTCTTCCTTACATCTGTGTTTCTTGCCTTACTAACGTTTTCTTTCTTTTTGCAGGAACAATGGCCGGAGCCGAGGAGAGGTTGAAGAAGCTGAAAGCGAAGAGGGCCCGGGAAGCGCAGGCCCGGGGAGAGACATCGCGCCCCAAGGACCAAGAGGTTGCTCATTCTGGGGCCCCGCCTGAGGGTGTTTCCTCGGCTGCCATGCCCGAAGGTTCAAGTCAGTCTCAGCCCGCTGCCACCGTGTCGGGGACTGCATGTGGGCGCACAACTCCCGCGGGCTGCCAGTCCCCGGCTACCCAAGGGACTCCGAAGCGGCAACGGGTTGCGGAGGTCGTCGACCTGGGTGGTGAAGAAAGTCCCCCGCCTCCTGCTACCTTCGACCTCACGCCTTGCCATCAAAAGCCTCGCTTCTTCTCCGAGGTCACTTATCCTCGCGTCCCTCCTTCCGAGATCCAAACTGTGCTGGGGACTGCCACTGAAGCGAGGAGGAGGATGATTTTTGAGGACGGCGGGGGGGTGTACCTGCAAGGTACTCCGACGCTCAAGTTAGGGAGTGCACAGAGTAACAGCAAATACAAGAAGAGTGAGAAAAGTGACTTAACCTGACCCTCTCAAGTGAGAGGGTATTTATAGAGAACCCCCAGCGCGGGGCCAACGGTTACTTGCGTTGGGCTGGATTGTCAGGCCCAATCCAAGTAACTGCCAGGGCTTACGTGGCGTAGTGAAGACCAGCACGTGGTCTTCGCCCTGGGGTAACCGTTCCTAGATTTCCGGGATTAGGGCAGACCGAATCCTGCGGAAGTGGGAGGTTACTTGGAACGTGTCCACGTGGTACGGACCGTTAGACACTCCTCGCGGGGGAGGAGCCTTCTGTGTCGAGGACCAACAAAGCCGTACGACGGACATGGCCTCGCGGGGAGGGACCATGTCTGTCGAGGAGTGATATGTGGCATTCTCGTGGGGAGAAGCTGGTATGTCGGAGAGGTACCTCTCCGCCGGGGTGCGAGGTCCTCATGTCCTGTTGACCTAAGTGCCCGACACTGTAAAGTGCCCGGGGGAAACGGTGGTATGCTCGCAGCAGTCAAGTGCCCCGCAGAGGGGTCTTATTGGGCCTCCCCATGCTGGATGGGTTGGGACTGCCTGACTGTTGGGCAGCCTCGGCCCAGTCCAGAACAATATCCATACATTCTAAGCAACACCCTAAATCGATGATTATTTTCAAATTTTATTTCACTATAGTGATCCAATATTTTAAATTCACCATGTTAACCGCCACTTTTGTTTTAATGATTTGAAAATTTTAATTTTTAGTTACAGCTCTAGCACCTAATTATTAACAAGCTTTGAATCATTTCCCCTAAGAATTAATTAAAAGTGTTTTAGATATACAAAGACACAATAGCATCACATGTAATTTTAAAACCAGCTGTTGAACATTTTCTATCTTTTCTATACATTATTAAATATTTGTATAAATACCTAATATTGAACTGATATGTTATGTTGACGTTTCATTTTAAGCTATGTGAATTTGTGTATACCTATGTTATTAATAAATTTATTATCACTATAAAACTCTTGTATGTTAACAAATGCAGTTCAATTTCAGGTCTCTTGCTGCACGTTCTAATTACCAAAGTCATTATGGAAAAATATCATTCTCAAATATCATTACCTTTTTCTTTCATCACCAACACTTTTATATTTCTCCCACTCTTCTTAAGCCAGTTCCATATTACCGCAGATGAAATGTACACATCTTGTACACCTTTCAGCTGCGGTAATTTCATTAATATAACGTATCCTTTCTGGAACCTTAACACACAGTCAAGCTATTGTGGACGCCCTGAGTTTATGCTTGACTGCCAAAATGGTAGATTGACTATGGAAATGATGTCCCAAAATTTTTACATCCTTCATATAAATCAATCCTCTCAAGTTTTAAGGATTGCAAGAGACGATTTATGGGGTTTTCTTCCCGGTGATAAGCTTTCTTGTCCCAAACATTATATTAATGTGGAAATAGATTCCCATTTCTTCCATTACACTTCCAACAATGAAATGTATACTATATTGTATGAGTGTGGTCCTCTTCCAAATTCATACTTTTCTCCCTCGTTTCAAATTTCTTTTGAAGTAATGGATTGCTATACAGAGGGAAAATTTCATAGTGTATACATAGTATCAAGTTCTAACTTGGCTGATTTTAGTGCGGCGAAGTGTAAGAATAGTATTAAAGTTCCTGGAAAAAACAACTCTTCGCCAAACAAATCAAGTGATACGGAGGGTATTTTAGTTGAAGGATTTGAGGTGAGATGGAATGGTGTGGGGGAAGACCGGTGCCATGCTTGTACAAAATATGGAGGGAGATGTGGATACAAAAGAGTGGAAAATGCATTTATGTGTCTCTCGAAGAGATCCGCCACATCAAAAGGTCCATCAAGTAAAATATTCTATTTGAATACTCAGTATTCTCTTTAAATCATCACAACTGCTAACTCATACTTGCTTTTATAACTAACTGTTGCAGGAACATGGAATTGGAAAAAGAAACTCATCATTGGTAATAAATTCTACTATCCTTAATACATTTCATCTTTTTTTTTTTCCATGTAGATACTTTATATACAAAATATAATTACTGACACTTCCTATGCTTTTTGAAAGGTGTTATTTCTACTGTGTTAGCAACATTCGCTGTCATCACATCCATATACTTTTATAAGCGCCATAATATACACTCTCGCAACCTCTCCTTACAACCATTTAGACTTGATAGTCAACGCATTAACAAAAGTCAGAACTTTGGAGTCGAACACTTCATCTTTAAAGATCTTTACAAGGCGACAAACCACTTTGACAAAAAACTAGGAGATGGAGGCAGTGCAGAAGTGTTTTATGGTAAAAAATAACACTTTTGTAGTCAAAATATAGTCCTTAAGGTCAACAGTCATTGCAATCCTTGATTTCAGCCATGGATCATGATCAAATGGCTAAGACTCCAAATTCTTAAACGGACAACTCTGATGTTAGTTGTTTGGTGTATATCAAACAATTTATATAAATGGGCTGCAATGACTGGAAAACCTTGAATTCAAGAAATTGAGTCTATTTTGTTTACTGTATTTATTGCCATTTTTTTACTTTTAATACTCTTAACAAATATTTTCTATCATTTGATTATTTTTAGGCAAACTACCGGATGGGCGTGAAGTTGCAGTGAAAAGGCTTTTTAAATACGGCTTCAATAAAGAACAACAATTTCTTAACGAAATAAATATACTAGCAAGAACTGTTCATCCCAATCTCATCTTGTTATATGGTTGCACATCACTCAAAAGTCGTCAAGCTTTGGTCGTCTACGAGTATGTTTGTAATGGATCTTTGGATGATCATCTTCATGGTGAGAAAGCAACACCTAATAAACTTCCTTGGAACATTAGGATGAGGATTGCCGTGGAGACAGCAGGTGCATTGAAGCATCTTCATGCTTCTGATATCATTCATAGGGATATTAAAACGGGTAATATTCTCTTAGATGCTGAATACCATGTTAAAGTAGCTGATTTTGGACTTTCGCGCCTTTTTCCTAATGATCAAAGTCGTGTTTTAACAATTCCACGAGGGACATCAGGCTATGTGGATCCCGAGTACAATCGAACTTATGCACCTACTTATAAAAGTGATGTGTTTAGTTTTGGAGTGGTGTTGATTGAGCTCATAACATCTTTGCCTGCTTATGATCGCAAAAGAAAAGATGATGATGTCAACCTGTACGACATGGCTATCAAAAGAATTCAAAATCAAACTTTGCATGATATTGTGGATCATACCCTCGGTTTTGATACAGATTCCAAGGTAATGCAAATGATTAATGGTGTTGCTGAGTTAGCATTTCGGTGTCTCCAAAGTTCCGGTGATATGAGACCGACAATGGAAGTTGTGCTTCAATGTTTAACAAATCTCCAGAGTGAGAATGAAATCCAACCGGAAGTCGTCGGCAGTTCTAGTCCAAATGATGAAATAGTGTTGCTGAATAATGATCTAGCTTGACGAACGACTGCACTATACAAAATTCTAGTTCAGTTAGTATTTAACTAAAGTATGTTGTTAACAGTTTTCTTATTTCAATTATTTTGACAAATGTGGTGTTACTGATTTTTTTTCTGCATATTATTAGGGGCTGTTGAAAAACACATGCAAACTTTTCTGCACCGCGAGAAGAAAATAGTAAGAATCTTATCTTAGCAATATCACCAATAGATCCATCATTTAGTTAATGGATTTTCTAACCTTTTTATCGATTGGTTTTACACAGTTACCGTCTTTCGTTGACTGGTTTGGTTGGTGCACATGGGATGCTTTCTATACTGATGTCACAGCTGAGGGTATTGAGGAAGGATTGAAAAGGTAATTTGTGAGAGAAACATGAGTGTCTTGGTTTTCTTTTTTACGGCGTGTGAAAAAGAAATCAAGATGATGTTTAGAGACACCAACTAGTTACTTAAGTGCTGCGTTTTGTTTAATTTTTTTCTTCTTTTAGACTATCTGAGGGAGGCGCATCTCCACGGTTCCTCATCATCGATGATGGTTGGCAACAGATTGAGAGTAAACCAAAAGACGCCGATTCTGTTGTACAAAAAAGAGCACAGTAAGATTTTATCTGTTCCTAAATCTAGCATTTGTCATGCTCATTTCTTAGACACAGCCCTAATTTAGATTTGTATAATTGATCCTTTGGATGATGCAATGCTTGCAGGTTTGCGACAAGGTTGACAGGTAGTAAAGAAAACACTAAGTTTCAAAAGAATGATGCGAGAAAAGGCCTGGAGCATGTTGTAGATCAAACAAAGAAACTTCACAATATGAAGTATCGTCTAGCATCCTGCAATTCTATAAATTCATTTCAAAAAGATTCGTATTCTTCGGTTGTTGAATTACGTGATAGATGAATTATCTTGACTAAATTACTTATTCTATGTTTCTGAATTTTTGGATTTTTATGACAGGTATGTATATGTTTGGCATGCTTTAGCTGGTTATTGGGGTGGAGTGAAGCCCACAGCAATTGGAATGGAACACTTCAACACTGCTTTAACATACCCCATACACTCCCCAGGCATTCTAGAAAATCAACCAGACGCCGTCATGGACAGCTTGACTGTCCATGGATTAGGTCTGGTTCATCCGAAGAAGGTCTTTGATTTCTACAATGAGCTCCATGCTTACTTAGCTTCGTGCGGAGTAGATGGAGTGAAAGTTGACGTGCAAAACATCATCGAGACCCTTGGTTCAGGACATGGCAGAAGAGTCTCAATCACACGTAGCTATCATCAAGCTCTTGAGGCTTCTATTGCTCAAAAATTTTGCGACAACGGATGCATTGTTTGCATGTGTCACAATACGGATGGCCTCTATAGTGCTAAGCAGACTGCTGTTGATGTGAATGTCTCTGATGACTTTTACCCACATAATCCTGCTTCTCATACCATTCATGTTTCATCGGTTACGTATAACTCCATTTTTCTTGGAGAGTTCATGCAACTGTTGGAATTAACCCAAAAACTATGGGAATTCCTTCTATCACGCAGCAATTATACAGAAAAGTAGAAAGAAAATAGGGAAGAAGAAGATGAATAGTGTTCTTGCTGCCCACAAACTGTGGGACTTTCTCTCTTCTTATTACTCACTCTGCAACTGCAGAATTCTGTGAGAAATTACAAAGTGTTGTAACTGATTGATTACAAAATAATGGGGGAAACTCCCTATTTATAGAATTAGGTTTGCTTGCATCTCAAGACAAAGCCCAAACTATAAAAGCCCAAAATATCAAATCTAATCTAAATCATATCAAATCAAATCTAATCTAATAAAAGCAAAATCTGAATCCCATCTAAATGAATCTGTCGAAACACTTTCGACAATTCGACACTAAGCAATTCGACACAAGACAACAACCTGTTGTCTTCGACTTCGACACAAGACAACAACCTGCTTCCTTCTGCTTCGACTTCGATACACTCAGCTCTTCGACAATATGAATGATTCGACACTATGAATTATAATTTAACACACCACCTAATTCATTGTGTCTAAACTATCTACATTCATCATAGTCCTTAGCTTTCTGAAGGCTTCGACCTGCACTCCCTTCGTCATGATATCTGCAATCTGATTCTCAGTTCTGCAGTGTTTCAACTTCATCTTCCCTTCTGCTACCTGCTCTCGAAGATAATGGAACCTCATCTCGATGTGCTTGCTTCGACCATGAGCTATTGGATTCTTCGCAAAGTTGATAGCTGACATGCTGTCGATCTTCATGGTAATTGCTCCATGACTTATTGATGTAATTTCTTCGACCAGATTCACCATCCATGTTGCTTGACATGCACAAAGAGAAGCAGCTATATACTCTGCTTCACATGATGATAGTGCCACTACTGGTTCCTTTCTCGAACTCCAAGCTACTGGTGCACCACCTAGCATAAACACATATCCAGCTGTGGATTTTCGATCCTCAGCATCACTACACCAACTTGAATCAGTGTATCCCACTAACTTGCATTCTTTCCCTTCATCAGCTGCAGGAAATAAAATGCCATAGTCGAGAGTCCCTTTCAGATACCTCAGTATCCTCTTCGTCGCTGCTAGGTGTGATACCTTTGGCTTCTGCATGAATCTACTTACCATACCAACACTGTATGCTAAGTCAGGCCTTGTGTAACAAAGGTATCGAAGTGACCCAATAAGTCTTCTGTATTGGGTTGGGTCGACATCATCTTCATCTGAATTTTTCGACAGTTGCTGTCTGGGCTCAGCTGGAGTCGAAGTTGGATTGCAATCTTGCATCTCAAATCTCTTCAATATTTCGCCTGCATATCTTCTTTGATGCATCATCAAACCTCTACTACTCTTGTAGAATTCGATGCCAAGGAAATATGAGAGATTTCCCAAGTCTGACATTTCAAACTCTTCACTCAGGTTACGTTTGAAATCTTCGATCTCCTTCTTGCAACTTCCTGTTATCAACAGATCATCGACATAGAGACATAGTATACGCAATTCGCCATTGCTTCTTCTTACATATACTCCATGCTCAGTTGTGCACTTCACAAATTCCTTCTCCCTTAGAAAACCATCAATCTTCTTGTTCCAAGCTCTTGGAGCTTGCTTGAGTCCATACAGGGCTTTGTGCAGCCTGTACACTTTTCTCTCTTTGCCTTGTTTCACAAACCCAACTGGTTGTGCAACATAAACTTCTTCGTCTAAGGGGCCATTCAGGAATGCACACTTCACGTCCATCTGACATGTGTGCCAATTATTCATATTTGCTAGACCAACAACCAACCTGATTGTTTCGATCCTAGCAACTGGTGCAAAGACTTCGTCATAATCAATTCCTTCCTTTTGAAGAAATCCTTTCGCTACGAGTCTTGCTTTGTGTCGAACTACTTCACCTTTTGGATTCAACTTTACTTTGTAAACCCACTTCACATCAATTGCCTTCTTGCCTTCAGGCAATTCGACAAGTGACCAGGTGTTGTTGACTTCGATGGATTCTATTTCCTCATTCATTGCTTTCACCCACTTCGAATCTTTCAATGCCTCAGCTGCATTGACAGGTTCGACATCTGCATAGAAAGCATAGTGTACCAGTTCACCTTCTTCATCGACAACATCATCTGATGTAATCACACATTCCTGCAACCTTGCTGGCATTTGTAACACCCCCTTTCTATACCCCCAAATAATCACATAAATCATTTAGGCACATATATAAAAAAATATAAAAATTCGCCAGAGTACGATTAAAACATGGTATAAAAGAGGCATGTCACATCATACACGCAATTAATACATATAACACCTGCTCATTCTATTGATATGCAACAGTGGGGTAACTTATCACAGAGGAACTTTGTCCTTACACCCACATCTCAATATTTAGAATAAAAGCGGAAACATCTAAAATATTGAAAAACAACACATTTGTACATCATCCAGTATGAATCACTAGCAACATCATGTTTGTACACAATTCATCAGCAAGATACATATGCAAATGTATCACAAAAGAATAATATACATCCTAGCTACCCGGTGCTACATATCAGAGCCAACCGACCAAAGGAATGAAGACACGCTTCACAAAAAGACCTCCAGCCTACCTACTCTGCAATGCCTCATAGAGCATCATAAAACAGCAGAAGGGTGAGAAATATTATCATAATAACAATGCATACAATTATATATATCTTAACATAAAAATACACATATTACACATTCTCACCACAATTCATCACATTTTCACCTATATACATCACAATGTATATATATATATATAACAAGTATATTCATCATGCACACTTTCACATTTTTCAATCATTCCGTATAAACATACACAATTATGTTCATTCAACAACACATCATTATAAGGATGATAAATGCAAATCATAGAGACCGACTCACGACTCTATGCAAATACAATGCGGTACCGACTCAATCATCACTAGTTCACTCAGGAACTCTGCTGGAACCATCGCTCGTTACCGAAGTAACTCCCCGTCGGGCCTACGATGTTCACCCATTGCTCACACCCCACATGGGCACACAATGTTTATGGATCGCTCACACCCCACATGGGCACACGACCCGATCGCTCACACCCCACACGGGCACACGATCCGATTGCTCACACCCCACATGGGCACACAATCATTCGTAATCATCGCTCACACCCCACATGGGCACACGACGTTACGACGGATTCTCATTAGAATCGCACAACACAAGAATGTATTTCATGATGCTTCATATGCAAAATGACACGAGACATTCTTGAAATGCATACATATTCACAATATATTCATGCATTCATCTCATACAATCACATACAATCTATATACATTCGCATCAATGCACTATTGTATGATTCACATTCAAACACACAGTCAAAACGGTAAAAGTCGCTAAATAGCACTATTTCTGACTTTTCTGACTTATTTAATCGGCTAATAATTTCCAATTCATCATATTAAGAAAGAACATTCCATAAGCTTTCTAACGCATCAAACCACGCCTCAAACCGAACCACAGATCAAAAGTTATGCAGAAAACAAAATTACACGAACAGCACTGTTCGCTGGGCGAACCTCCTTCGCGAGCCTTCGCTAGCTCATTCGCTAGGCGAACATCCCTCGCGAGCATTCGCTAGCTCCTTCGCTAGGCAAATGTTCCAGCGAACCAACTGTTAGCTAAAAACAGACACAAAGTTCGCTAGGCGAGCACATTGGCGAACCAAGTCAGAACCAAACAGAGCCAAAAACACCCAAAGTTCGCTAGGCGAACCCCCTAGCGAACCTTCGCTCATGCCTTCGCTAGGCGAATACCCGTAGCGAACCTTCGCTACCCTTCGCTGATTGGTTCGCTAGGCGAACCTGCGAAAACTCAGAATCCTTCAGCGCTGTTGAAAACCCAAAAACCCTATTTTTCAACCCAAAACATTTTCAAAACAACATACATCCATCAGAACTCAACCTAATCATGGCAACAAGCATTCTACCACCTTTTCGTCGATTTCCAACCGCGAAAACATCGATTTCTCATTATCGACCTAAAATGGAAAACTATGAAAACACCACAACCATTCCAATACACACATACACAATCATACATAATACTATACATTGATAAGATAACAATGTTTCACACCCTTACCCGGATTCCAAGCTTGCTAATTGATTGATCTTGATGAATTTCTAAGTTTTTCCTCCTTCCCTCTTCTTTTCTCTTCCTCTTCTTTCTTTCTCTCCTTTTTCTTTCTATCTCTCTCTATTTCTCTCTTATTTCTCTTTTCTTTCTATTTCTTTTCTCTTCTATTTCTTTTCTCTTCTATTTCCACTAAATCAATTTAATTCATTTTTCTCACACAATTCTAATTCCACAAAATTTCTAACTTATAATTAATTGAGAAAAGACTAAAATGCCCTCCATTCTAATTTCCCCGAAAACTCTCGAAAACGGTAAAATAACATTTAACGCACAAATTTAACAAATAAAAAATAATTTATCACCCAATTAAATTAAAAGACTCAAGAATAATGGAATAATCAAAATCGGGGCGTTACAACTCTCCTCCACTTAGAAATTTCCGTCCTCGAAAATAATACCTGATTCAAATAACTCCGGATACGACTCTCGCATCCCACTCTCTAGCTCCCACGTCATATTGCCTTCCGCAGCGCCTCCCCACGCTACTTTCACCAGCGCAATATCCTTGCCCCTTAGTTTCTTAACTTCGCGGTCCAAAATCCTAACCGGTAAAGCTTCCACCGTAAGGTTATCTCTCACTTCAACCTCGTCCATAGGGATAACATGTGACGGATCCGGAACATATTTACGAAGTTGCGAAACATGGAATACGTCATGCAAATTCGAAAGGTTCGGAGGCAACGCCACACGGTAAGCCACAACACCAACTCGTGAAGTAATCTGATACGGACCAATAAAACGAGATGTCAACTTCTTCGACTTCAAAGCACGACCCACACCAGTAACTGGTGTAACTCTCAGAAACACATGGTCGCCTTCTTGAAACTCAAGATCCTTCCTTCTCTTGTCATGATAGCTCTTTTGTCTACTTTGAGAAGCTTTCATCTTCTCCCGAATAAACTTCACTTTCTCCGTTGTTTGTTGTACCATTTCCGGTCCAACTATCGTCCTCTCGCCGGTTTCATGCCAACACAAAGGTGTTCGACATCTCCGACCATACAAAGCCTCAAATGGTGCCATACCTATACTCGAATGAAAACTGTTATTGTAAGTGAATTCAATCAACGCCAAATAACCATCCCAAGCACCACCTTGCTCGAGTACACAAGCACGTAGTAAATCCTCCAACGATTGAATCGCCCTCTCGGTTTGACCGTCCGTTTGCGGATGGTAAGCCGAACTCAATCTTAGCTTAGAACCCAAAGCCTTTTGTAAACTCTCCCAAAACCTCGATGTAAACCTTGGATCTCTATCCGATACAATACTCTTAGGAACTCCATGTAACTTCACAACCACAAGAACATAAATCTCGGCTAACTTCTCCAAAGGATAACTAATATCAATTGGAATAAAGTGAGCAGATTTAGTAAGCCTATCAACAATTACCCAAATAGCATTATGACCTCTTTGCGTATTCGGCAATCCCGTAACAAAATCCATCGATATACTATCCCATTTCCATTCCGGAATATCCAACGGTTGCATAAATCCACTTGGTTTTTGATGTTCCACCTTAGACTTTTGACAAGTTAAGCATGCATACACAAATCGAGCCACATCCCTCTTTAAACCGGACCACCAAAAGATCTTCTTCAAATCTTGATACATCTTATTCGCACCCGGATGAATACTTAAATTACTTCGGTGTCCTTCCTCTAAAATCATCTTTTTCAACTCCACATCATCGGGAATACAAATACGACCACGGAATCTCAAAACTCCATAATTATCAGCCTTGAAATCCTCATTCTCATTCAACATCAAATCAACGAATTTCAAATCCAACTTTTGCTTTTCACTAACCGTTGCAAGAAAATCATTCGTAACTTGTAGCATACCAAGTCGCACACTTCTCGACGTCATTTCACAAACCAAACTCAAATCTCTGAAATCTTCCAAAAGTTCCCATTCTTCCATCATCAATGCGGACATATGCAACAACCTCCGACTTAAGGCATCGGCCACCACGTTTGCCTTACCCGGATGGTAATTCAAACTAAAATCATAATCCTTCAAAAGTTCTAGCCACCTCCTTTGTCTCATATTCAATTCTTTCTGATCAAATAAATACCTTAAGCTTTTGTGATCACTAAAAACTTCAAATCTTGCACCATAAAGATAATGCCTCCATATTTTCAAAACAAACACCACCGCCGCTAACTCCAAGTCATGTGTAGGATAATTCTTTTCATGCACTCTCAATTGTCTAGAAGCATATGCCACCACTTTTCCATCTTGCATCAAAACACCACCTAAACCTGTCAATGAAGCATCACAATACACAACAAATGGTTCATTAGGATTAGGCAAAATCAAGATCGGAGTCGTTGTCAACCTTCTCTTTAACTCATTGAAACTCTCTTCACAATGAATATCCCAAATGAAAGCCTTTCCTTTACAAGTCAATTGCGTTAAAGGAAGTGCCAATTTCGAAAATCCCTCAATAAACCTCCGATAGTAACCCGCCAAGCCTAAAAAGCTTTGAATCTCCGTAACCGACCTAGGAGCCTCCCATTGCATCACTGCATCTATCTTGGATGGATCAACACTAATACCACTACCGGAAATAACATGCCCAAGGAAACTTACTTCCGACAACCAAAATTCACACTTCGACAACTTAGCATACAATTGTTTATCTTTCAAGATTTGCAACACAATTCTCAAATGCTCTTCATGCTCCTCTTGAGACTTAGAGTAAATCAAAATATCATCAATGAACACAACCACAAAACGATCTAACTGTTCATGAAAAATACGATTCATGTATTCCATAAACACACCCGGCGCGTTAGAAACCCCGAATGGCATCACGGAATATTCGTAATGGCCATACCGTGTCCTAAATGCCGTCTTTTGAATATCCTCTCCTTTCACACGAATCTGGTGGTATCCTGATCTCAAATCAATCTTGCTAAAAACATTCGCACCAACCAATTGGTCCATCAAATCATCGATCCTTGGAAGCGGATACTTGTTCCTAATTGTCACTTTGTTCAACTGTCGATAATCAATGCATAACCGCATACTCCCGTCCTTCTTCTTTACCAACAATACCGGAGCACCCCAAGGAGAAACACTTGGCCTTACAAATTTCTTGTCCAACAAGTCATTCAATTGCTTTTTCAATTCTACCAATTCCGATGCCGACATACGATACGGTGTCATCGAAATCGGTCTAGTACCTGGAACTATATCAATAGAAAATTCAACTTCTCTTTCCGGCGGTACATCCGTAATATCTTCTGGAAACACTTCTGGAAATTCGCACACCACTGGGAACACATCAAGCTCAACTTTACTCTCCACCGACAATGATGCAAACAAACCAAACAATTGAGCTTCGTCCGCTAAAAGTTTCTTCAACTCTTTAGTGGATAGGAAACTCTCAAATTCATCATCTTCCAAAGAAGGAAACCTTACTAACTTGTGATAGCAATCTATATGAACTCGGTTAAATTGCAACCAGTTCATACCCAAGATTACGTCCAATCCTACCAACGGCAAACATACTAAATCCATAATGAAGTCTTTACCATACATGGTCAAAGGACAACTCATACACACCAAAGATGTATTTACCGACCCTGAAGCAGGAGTCTCAATAACCATTTCAGCACCCATCAAAGTTAACGCAAGATTCAAACGCTTCGCGCACTCAGACGAAATAAACGAATGAGTCGCTCCCGTATCAATAACAGCAACTAAAGGTGTATTATTAATAAAGCATGTACCTTTAATCAAACGGTCCGCATTCGTAGTTTGAGTCCCCGCCAATGCAAACACCTTTCCGCCCGCTTGAGCTTGTTTCGGCTTAGTACACTTAGTACTAATGTGACCCACTTCTCCACAATTATAGCACTTCACCATATTTCTTCTACAATCTGTAGCAGCATGCCCAAGACCACCACAATTAGAACATTTCGCTACAGGCTTCCCACACTCAAAAGACTTATGACCTATGTCACCACATTTGTAACACCTAACAACACCGGAACCTCCTCCTCCAGATCTCCTATCAAAGCTTCCCCTATGCTTGCCCTTATCAACGGGTGTCACATAAGGTCCACTTATAGCTTGTTGCTTCCCCTTCCTCTCATTCAAACTTTTGTAATGTGTAGAACGAGCCTTACTATCTTCTTCGAAGATTCTACAACATTCCGTCAAATCCGCAAACCTCCTTATCCTTTGATATCCCACAGCTTGTTTGATCTCAGGACGTAAACCATTCTCATATTTAATACACTTTGAGAACTCAGCAGTAATCGCAGCATAATGAGGATGGAATTGAACCAACTCCACAAATTTGGCAGTATAGTCCACCACAGACATACTACCTTGTTTCAGTTCAAGAAACTCCATCTCCTTCTTTCCCTTCACACTCTCAGGGTAATACTTCCTCAAGAATTCAGTACGAAATAAATTCCAAGTTATCTCTTCATCATCCACCTCAAGAACTTCACGCATACCGACCCACTAATCGTCGGCTTCTTCCTTCAGCATGTGAGACCCAAGCCTCACCTTATTCTCCTCCGCACAGCCCATACCTCTGAAGATTCTTTCAATCTCCTTCAACCACAATTGAGCTCCATCGGGATCAAATCTTCCTTTGAAAACCGGTGGTTGATTCTTCCTGAACTCGTCATTAGCATTCACGTTAGGTGCACCTTGCACCGCCCTAGCCATTGCTTCCAAAGCAGCAGCCATCGCATTGTCGTTTCTACCAGCCATCTTCTGATTATTCCCAAAAATGACAACAAGGTTAAACAACAGTTCAACCAACACAACAACAAGACAGACACAACTGACTCAACTCTGGCTCTAATACCACTTGATGTAACACCCCCTTTCTATACCCCCAAATAATCACATAAATCATTTAGGCACATATATAAAAAAATATAAAAATTCGCCAGAGTACGATTAAAACATGGTATAAAAGAGGCATGTCACATCATACACGCAATTAATACATACAACACCTGCTCATTCTATTGATATGCAACAGTGGGGTAACTTATCACAGAGGAACTTTGTCCTTACACCCACATCTCAATATTTAGAATAAAAGCGGAAACATCTAAAATATTGAAGAACAACACATTTGTACATCATCCAGTATGAATCACTAGCAACATCATGTTTGTACACAATTCATCAGCAAGATACATATGCAAATGTATCACAAAAGAATAATATACATCCTAGCTACCCGGTGCTACATATCAGAGCCAACCGACCAAAGGAATGAAGACACGCTTCACAAAAAGACCTCCAGCCTACCTACTCTGCAATGCCTCATAGAGCATCATAAAACAGCAGAAGGGTGAGAAATATTATCATAATAACAATGCATACAATTATATATATCTTAACATAAAAATACACATATTACACATTCTCACCACAATTCATCACATTTTCACCTATATACATCACAATGTATATATATATATATAACAAGTATATTCATCATGCACACTTTCACATTTCTCAATCATTCCGTATAAACATACACAATTATGTTCATTCAACAACACATCATTATAAGGATGATAAATGCAAATCATAGAGACCGACTCACGACTCTATGCAAATGCAATGCGGTACCGACTCAATCATCACTAGTTCACTCAGGAACTCTGCAGGAACCATCGCTCGTTACCGAAGTAACTCCCCGTCGGGCCTACGATGTTCACCCATTGCTCACACCCCACATGGGCACACAATGTTTATGGATCGCTCACACCCCACATGGGCACACGACCCGATCGCTCACACCCCACACGGGCACACGATCCGATTGCTCACACCCCACATGGGCACACAATCATTCGTAATCATCGCTCACACCCCACATGGGCACACGACGTTACGACGGATTCTCATTAGAATCGCACAACACAAGAATGTATTTCATGATGCTTCATATGCAAAATGACACGAGACATTCTTGAAATGCATACATATTCACAATATATTCATGCATTCATCTCATACAATCACATACAATCTATATACATTCGCATCAATGCACTATTGTATGATTCACATTCAAACACACAGTCAAAACGGTAAAAGTCGCTAAATAGCACTATTTCTGACTTTTCTGACTTATTTAATCGGCTAATAATTTCCAATTCATCATATTAAGAAAGAACATTCCATAAGCTTTCTAACGCATCAAACCACGCCTCAAACCGAACCACAGATCAAAAGTTATGCAGAAAACAAAATTACACGAACAGCACTGTTCGCTGGGCGAACCTCCTTCGCGAGCCTTCGCTAGCTCATTCGCTAGGCGAACATCCCTCGCGAGCATTCGCTAGCTCCTTCGCTAGGCGAATGTTCCAGCGAACCAACTGTTAGCTAAAAACAGACACAAAGTTCGCTAGGCGAGCACATTGGCGAACCAAGTCAGAACCAAACAGAGCCAAAAACACCCAAAGTTCGCTAGGCGAACCCCCTAGCGAACCTTCGCTCATGCCTTCGCTAGGCGAATACCCGTAGCGAACCTTCGCTACCCTTCGCTGATTGGTTCGCTAGGCGAACCTGCGAAAACTCAGAATCCTTCAGCGCTGTTGAAAACCCAAAAACCCTATTTTTCAACCCAAAACATTTTCAAAACAACATACATCCATCAGAACTCAACCTAATCATGGCAACAAGCATTCTACCACCTTTTCGTCGATTTCCAACCGCGAAAACATCGATTTCTCATTATCGACCTAAAATGGAAAACTATGAAAACACCACAACCATTCCAATACACACATACACAATCATACATAATACTATACATTGATAAGATAACAATGTTTCACACCCTTACCCGGATTCCAAGCTTGCTAATTGATTGATCTTGATGAATTTCTAAGTTTTTCCTCCTTCCCTCTTCTTTTCTCTTCCTCTTCTTTCTTTCTCTCCTTTTTCTTTCTATCTCTCTCTATTTCTCTCTTATTTCTCTTTTCTTTCTATTTATTTTCTCTTCTATTTCTTTTCTCTTCTATTTCCACTAAATCAATTTAATTCATTTTTCTCACACAATTCTAATTCCACAAAATTTCTAACTTATAATTAATTGAGAAAAGACTAAAATGCCCTCCATTCTAATTTCCCCGAAAACTCTCGAAAACGGTAAAATAACATTTAACGCACAAATTTAACAAATAAAAAATAATTTATCACCCAATTAAATTAAAAGACTCAAGAATAATGGAATAATCAAAATCGGGGCGTTACAGCATTTGTCTTGTTCGACGAGGTCTACTTGGTCCTGCTTGGTCTTTGACACTTTCTTGTCGAACTTCTCTCTCAGCTTCTCTAGCTGGTTCTTCACAACTGATTCTTACTGAATCTTTGTTGACATTTTCTGTCCAGTCCCACTCCTTAAGCTCATCAATGATCACGTCTCTACTGATCACAATCTGCTTGTTCACTGGGTCGAACAGTTTGTATCCACCTGTCGAATGATATCCTATCAAGATCATCTGATTCGACTTGTCATCAAGCTTCCTTCTCAACTGATCTGGCATATGTCTATGTGCTATAGATCCAAACACCTTTAAGTGACTAAGGCTAGGCTTGTCACCAGACCAACATTCTTCTGGCGTGATTCCTTCAAGCTTCTTTGTCGGACACCTGTTCAAAAGATATGTTGCTGTTGAAACTGCTTCTCCCCAAAATTCTTTGGGTAGATGCTTTCCATTCAACATACTTCTTACCATGTTCATGATGGTTCTGTTCTTGCGTTCTGCAATCCCATTCTGCTGTGGAGTGTAGGGTGGCACCACCTCATGCACAATCCCTTCTTTTCTACATAATGCATCGAACTCTTTCGACACATATTCTCCACCACCATCAGTTCTCAGAGTTTTCAACCTTCGACCACTCTGTCTTTCGACCATGGATTTGAATCTGACAAATACCTCAAACACATCACTTTTCTTCTTGATGAGATAGGTCCATAATTTTCGACTGAAGTCATCTATAAACGTGACAAAGTATTTGTTGCCACCAATCGAATCCACCTGGATTGGACCACATACATCAGAGTATATGACTTCAAGAATTGCCTTCGACTTCCTTCCTGCATCCTTGCTGAAGCTATTCTTGTGTTGTTTCGACTGAACACACTCTTCACAAACTTCACTAGGAATGTCGATTTCTGGTAATCCTGACACCATATTTGTTCTCTTCAGCTTCCTGATGTCATTGAAGTTGAGGTGGCCTAGTCGAAAGTGCCATAACCACTCATCTCTACTGGCTGCTGTTGCTAGACACTTGTGCTCCATCACATTGAGTTCAATCTTGAAGGTCCTATTCTGAGACATTGGAGCCTTCAAGATCAATCTACCACCTGCGTCGAGAACTCTCATCATCTTGTCTTCGACAACTACCTTGTAGTTCTTTTCGACAAGCTGCCCTATACTGAGCAAATTACTCTTCATGCCTGGAATGTACAACACATTGGAAATTGTTGACCTTTTGCCATCTTTCCTCATAATCAGAACATCACCAACACCTTCAGCTGCTAGAGTGTTGTCATTTGCAAACTTCACCGTGTTCTTCGACGAGGGCTTCATGTTGACAAACCAATCTTTCCTCCCAGTCATGTGTGATGAGCATCCTGAGTCCAAGTACCACTGGTCCTTGAAACTCTCATTATCTCCGGTTGTAACCATCAGCATCATGCCTTCTTCTTCTTCATGCTTCGCCAGCTTTGCATCATCTTCTTGATTCTTTCTTTCAGGACATTTTGTCGAATAGTGACCATACTGGTGACAATTATAACACTGAATGTGGCTTTTGTCAGGCTTTCGACCACCACCTCTTCCTCTACCTGCAGCACCACCTCTTTGGTTGCCTTGGTTCTGGGTCCTTCTATGGTTCGACCAATTCGCCTCTTGCTGATTTCCTCTGCCTGTCGAATTGTTATAGCTTCCTCTACCCTTGTCGACCATCTTTTCTTTACCCTTCTTATCTTTCGCTGATTGAGCTTGCAGGGCCACATCATTCTTCGACTTGCCTGCAGCTCTTTCAGCCATTCTTTGTTCATGAGATTCAAGCGTCCCTTGAAGCTCTTCTTTCGTCACCTTCGACAAATCTTTTGATTCTTCTATGGCTACTACCACGTGATCAAACTTTGGAGCCAACGATCTCAAAATCTTTGAGACAACTGCTTTCGTCGCCAACACTTCTCCACACACCTTGATTTGATTCACAAGTCTCGTAACTCTTGTGAAGAAATCTGTTATGCTCTCATTGTCTTCCATCTGAAGCAATTCATACGCCCTTTTGTGAGTTTGTAACCTCACCTCTTTCACCTTCTCTGCGCCTCCAAACGATTTTTCCAGAATCTCCCATGCATCCTTCGCTGTTTCTGCATCACTAACTTTCTCAAAGTTATCTGCATCAACACATTGATGGATTATAAAGAGAGCTTTATAATATTTCTTCTTCAATTCTTTGAATGCAGCCTTTTCTTGATTCGTCGCACCTTCTTCAAGAGTTGTTATTCCTTCCTTCACAAGATCCCACAAATCTTGATAACAGAAAACAACCTTGATTTGCTTGCACCAATTCTCATAATTATCTTTCTTGAGAATTGGAAGGTTTGCTGGAAAATGGCCGTTTGGATGATTCGTAGCCATCGCGTTCTTGCGATTTCTTGCCTTTGAATCTCTTAAACCGGAGCTCTAGATACCAGATGTTGGAATTAACCCAAAAACTATGGGAATTCCTTCTATCACGCAGCAATTATACAGAAAAGTAGAAAGAAAATAGGGAAGAAGAAGATGAATAGTGTTCTTGCTGCCCACAAACTGTGGGACTTTCTCTCTTCTTATTACTCACTCTACAACTGCAGAATTCTGTGAGAAATTACAAAGTGTTGTAACTGATTGATTACAAAATAATGGGGGAAACTCCCTATTTATAGAATTAGGTTTGCTTGCATCTCAAGACAAAGCCCAAACTATAAAAGCCCAAAATATCAAATCTAATCTAAATCATATCAAATCAAATCTAATCTAATAAAAGCAAAATCTGAATCCCATCTAAATGAATCTGTCGAAACACTTTCGACAATTCGACACTAAGCAATTCGACACAAGACAACAACCTGTTGTCTTCGACTTCGACACAAGACAACAACCTGCTTCCTTCTGCTTCGACTTCGATACACTCAGCTCTTCGACAATATGAATGATTCGACACTATGAATTATAATTTAACAGCAACCTGACTGGGACATGTTTCATGTAAGTAGAAGTGATCATACTAGTCAGTGAATCTGCATCCACATTTTAGGCAACATAATTCGGTTACCAAAGGATGCTTCAATGCCAGTGACATTAAAAGTTCTAGAATACGAGATTTTCCATTTCTATCCAATCAAGGTAAGGCTTAAGCAAGTGTGTTATACATGATATGCGAAGAATTGCTTGTTTGGTGCCGATGAACATGATATGCTGAATGAATTGATGCTTTTTGACAGGAAATCGCGCAAGGTATTTTGTTTGCGCCAATAGGGCTATTGTATATGTTCAACACTAGAGGAACTGTGGAACAGTTTGAAATCCATAAAAAAGGATGTGGAATGGTCGATGAAGGGTTCAGTTGTATGAATTCTGAAGAAGCAGTAACTGCATCAGTTAGCCTAAAAGTGAGAGGAAGTGGAAGATTTGGGGTTTACTGTTCCCAGAGGCCAGTGAAGTGTGCAGTGGGTGATAATGAAAATGAGTTCAACGATGAGTCAGAGACTGGGTTGATAACTTTCTACATCCCAGTTTCAGTTGAAGACAAGTATAAATGGCCACGAGAAATTCTAAGGATTGATTTCAATGTATCATTCAGTGCAGTTTTACTATGAAATTAGCAATACAAAATCTTATTATGTCTCATATTTTTTCTTATGCTTGATATGATATAACACTCCTTTGTTACTTCTGCAACCTTCAATCTCTGATTTAATTTCTTCCATTTCTGTTGTACTAAATATACACAAAGAAACAATGATTTGAAACTGTAATGAAAACATCAAAAAAGTATTTTTGCTAATGAAGTGTTGGAAGGATAATTGCAAAAAGAATGAAGAATTTATTATGAATAACAAAAAAATTCATTGAATAAAACCTTCTTTTTATTAGGTACAAAACATAGTGCAATTTATATATAAAAAAAAATGCTTGATATGTTTTCTTCCATAAATTTATAACCATTTAATGTCTAGGATTTGATGGTCATGCTAAATCAGAAAGGTAAAACAAATTTTACTGTCGCCTAACTGTTTTACTTTTGGTTTTATGATACTCGTTTTTATTGTTAGGCTTCTATTTTGTGTAATAATTCTATCGAGAGAATTCTCTCTGTATTTGAATACTTCACATTACTCCTTTCTTTTACAAATGTAGGGTGAGACTACTTCCACACGCAATTTCTAACTAATTATTTACAAACTATATTCGACTCTCTGTTGAATAATATGCAGATTCGACTTCTATTTTATGGCTCTTCGTTAAAATTAAATCATTAACGATCAATCAAAATATACATGTTCAAAAAATTTTAACATATAATTTTAGACGCGGAAATCAAACATGTATAAAATTAAAGGATCAATAAATTGATTTTAGAAATACCTGGATCCATTAAAAAAAATCTCTTTTGACAGTAATCATAAACTAGAAGTTGATGGCTATTGTGGTTCTTCCTTAACCGGTATTCTTTATGCCTCAAATTCTTTTCGGATGGGGAGAAGAGATAATTTTGCTTGTGTACTGTAACACCCATATATATAACTCATACATCAAAGCATAAATATTATATATGAATCCAAGTGTTTGGTACTGAAACACCATAAGCTCCTAGTTAACACATTATATATATTAAATGCCCCAAAATACAACAACTAAAAGTTCAAAAGGCATAATATACATAAGATGTTCAAAAGATAAAAACTAAGAACTAGATCAACAATAATCTCAAAATAAACTCCGCTACGGAAGCTAGCCATCAACAAGCAAGGAAAAGATCACACAACCTTATCCTTACCCTTCTCGGGACCTGAATCACCTGAAATACATCAACAACGTGGGGTGAGATACATCAAATCTCAGTGAGTTCCCTATCTTATGGATTCTCTCGGATTATCAAGGTTCTAACAATTCTAACTCAAGTCCGGGGGAAAGGAAAAAAGACTCTTGAGTTCACACTTCATAATTCTCACACTATATATAACAATTAAAACATAAATATATCACTTTTGGAACTTCCCCGATTATTTAATCGGTCGGTAAAATCGACACATTTCATCTCCATTGCCTAGAATACTTTCTCAGCTTTACATCGATATAAAGAATGTCTGATTCTGATAAACGAATCACAAGTTATGAATTTTCGCGTTTTGGAAGAAAACTTAAAGTCCCAGGTCGCGCTAAGCGCACACCTGAGCGCGCTGAGCGCGCTATTCTCTGCCATCTGGGGTTGCAGGATTTCAACTGTGCGCTGAGCGGGCTTCTGCGTGCTAAGCGTGCTCTGCGAAACTCAGAAAAAAACCTGCGAAGACAGTTCAAATCCAACCCTCCCCAACCCTCAACATCAGTCTCAAACAACCAAACAGAGGTATATAACATGTTCTACCATGGTTTCATCATCAAACTTCCATAAAACTTCATTCTCATCAAGAACACATATTTTCCATAAACCCTAAGATTTTCAATTTATTCAAGGTACACCAAAACATCAAAACAAACATCAATACATGTTTATACAAGCATATTGATCATTCCTTTCAATTTATATCGAATTCCAATCGTTAAAACATTGCTTTCAACATTCTAACCTAAAACTCATAATATCAAAACTCTAAACAATGGTACTAACTAGAACCCACCTCTTAAACAAGATGAAGATGAAGAGAATGAGATGATTGGGCAAGGAGTGGATGAATGAATGATGATTTGCTCTTGGATTTCTTCAATTTCCTCTTTCTCCTCTTTTTCTCCTTCTTTTCCTTTTCTTTCCTTCTTTCTTCTTTCTCTCTCTTTCTTACTATCTTTTTCTTTTTATATTTGGAAAGTGTAAGGAAATAATAAGTAGTAATCTTAGTATTAGAAATAATACTACTAAATGTCCAAAAAGTCTCTTAAGTCCAAATTAATAAAATACCTCAGAGTCAGATAGTATTAATTGGATTTATTCTAAGTTCCACAGTTACTCTGATTATTTTGTCAAATAATTTCTCAGAGTACACCGGGCTCAGTCGATCATAATATAATATTATCCGGAGTAATAAAATACGGGGTATTACATCCTCCCCCCCTTAAATAGAAATTCGCCCTCGAATTTAAAGATTACCTGAACAGATGAGGGTAAGCATCTCGCATTTCCGATTCAAGTTCCCAAGTTGCATCACCCGGATGCATTACATCCCACTGCACCTTAACGAGAGAAATGTCCTTGTTCTTTAATACTTTCGTTTCTCTTCCCACAATGCGGCTCGGTTAAGGTTTAAACGTTAAGTCTGCTTCTAATTCAATAGTATCCGGTAGAATCAGCTGAAGAGGATCTGGAACAAACCTCTGAAGTTGATATACATGGAAAACATCGTGCATTTCCGACAGAGAAGGCGGTAAGGCCAATCTGTAAGCTACTTCACCAATCCTTTCTAAGATCTGATACGGTCCCACGTATCTCGGGCTTAACTTGCGTGACTTAAACGGTCCCTTCAATCTCAATCTAGGAGTGACTTTCAAAAACACATGGTCACCTTCTTCAAATTCTAAAGGCCTCCTTCGATTGTCCGCATAACTCTTTTGTCGATCTTGTGCTTGCTTAATTTTCTCGTGGATCATTCGAATCTTTTCCGTAGTCTCTTGGATGATTTCGGGTCCTAAGATTCTATCTTCCCCAACTTCCGCCCAACACAAAGGTGTCCTACACTTCCTTCCATACAAAGCTTCATAAGGGGCCATTCTGATGCTCGCATGGTAACTATTGTTATAAGAAAACTCAATCAATGGTAGTAGTTCTTTCCAATTACCCTTACTTTCTAGTACACAAGCTCTCAACATATCTTCCATTGTTTGTATTGTTCGTTCAGTTTGATCATCCGTCTGAGGATGATTAGACGTGCTCAAACGCAACTCCGTACCCAGAGCTTGTTGAAAAGCTTTCCAAAACCTTGAAGTAAACTTCAGATCTCTATCCGACACAATATTTGAAGGAATGCCGTGCAATCTTACAATTTCCGCAATAAACAACCTCGCAAGATGACTTGCCTTGAAAGTAGTCTTCACGGCTAGGAAATGTGCAGATTTCGTTAGTCGATCCACAATCACCCAAATTGAATCATAACCACCTTGCGTACGGGGTAAATCTACTGCAAAATCCATAGAAATATTGTCCCACTTCCACACTGGAATGTCTAAAGGTTGCAACAACCCACCCGGTCTTTGATGTTCAATCTTAACTTGTTGACACACCGCACATTCCGACACAAAGACCGCAACATCTCTTTTCATACCGGACCACCAATAGTCCTTCTTTAAATCTCGATACATCTTTGAAGAACCCGGATGTATAGTAAAAGCACCTTTATGCGCTTCCTCCAAAATCCTTCTTTTCAATGCCGCATCATTCGGAACACAAATTCTTTGGTCGAACATAATAATTTCGTCGGTAGCCTGAACAAAACTCGGTAGAAGTAACACTTCTTGCAACTTCTCATCCAACGTTTGACCTCATTGAATCTCAACTCTTAGAGTAGAATTTACATTCAAATTTCCCATAATTACACCATCTTGAGTCCACACAAACTGAAGATTAAGATCTCTAAAAGTCTCCAACAAAGCATATTCCAATACCATCAATTTCGCACTATGAACTACCTTCCGACTTAAAGCATCTGCTACCTTATTCGCTTTTCCTGGATGATACTTCAATTCTAAATCATAATCCTTTAAGTATTCCATCCACCTTCGTTGTCGCATATTTAACTCTCTTTGGTCAAATAAATACTTCAAACTCTTATGGTCACTGAACATTTCGAAACGTACACCATACAAATAATGCCGCCACACCTTCAGTGTAAACACAACCTCCGCCAATTCCAAATCATGAGTTGGATAATTCTGTTCATGAATTTTCAATTGTCGGGAGGCATAAACCACCACCTGACCGCCTTGCATCAGAACACCTCCCAATCCCATCTTAGTAGCATCACAAAACACCTCGTAAGAGTTGTTAGGATCAGGTATGATTAACACAGGAGTCGTTGTCAATCTTTCCTTCAACTTCATGAAACTTTGCTCACAACTCGAATCCCACTCAAAAGCAAAATCTTTACGGGTAAGTTTCGTCATTGGTAAAGCCAACTGAGAGAAACCCTCGATGAACCTTCTATAATAACCCGCCAGTCCTAAGAAACTTCTGACTTCTGAAGCATTTCGCGGCCTCTCCCAATTTATCACTGCTTCTACCTTCGACGGATCCACCGCTACACCACCTTGTGATATAACGTGACCAAGAAACTTAACTTCCGCCATCCAAAATTCACACTTGCTTAACTTGGCAAAAAGTTGCTTATCTTGCAACACGGATAACATAATTCTCAGATGCTCTTCATGCTCTTGTGAAGTACGAGAATAAATAAGAATATTATCAATGAAGATTACAACAAACTGGTCCAATTAAGCTTGAAATATACGGTTCATGTAGTCCATAAAAACAGCTGGAGCATTAGTCACACCGAAAGGCATCACTAAGAATTCGTAATGACCATAACGGGTCCTAAATGCAGTCTTAGGTACATCGGAACTCTTCACTCGAATCTGGTGATAACCCGACCTCAAATCAATCTTCGAGAACACACAGGCTCCTTTCAATTGATCTAACAGGTCGTCTATCCTGGGTAAGGGATACTTGTTCTTAATGGTGACTTTATTCAGCTGACGATAGTCGATACACAACCGCATCCCACCGTCCTTCTTCTTTACTAACAATACTGGAGCTCCCCACGGTGAGACACTAGGTCTAACAAAATGCTTAGCCATAAGCTCTTCCAATTGTTCCTTCAGTTCTCTCAATTCAAGCGGTGCCATCCGATACGGAGAAACAGATATAGGAGCCGTTCCCGGTACCAGGTCAATATAAAATTCCACTTCCCTTACCGGAGGAAGAGAAGTGACATCTTTGGGGAAAACTTCGGAAAACTCGCAAACTACTGGAATATCCAAAACTTGAAGATCGCTACTCCCTTCCTTAGTGAGAACCAAAAGAACAGATTTCTCTTCTTCGAACAAGAAATTTATCATTCCAACCGTACCTTCTAGAATAGTTGTTAAGACATCTTTCGGGGTAGCATCAATTGATGGAATGATGATGAGCTTTTCTTCGCACCCAATAAACACCGAATTAGCAAAAAGACAATCCATTCCCAAAACGACATCAACTTTCTTAAGCGGTAGACAAATAAAATCAATCTGAAAAACTCTACCGTCCACAGACAAAACACAGTTTTCACACATCAAGGGTGTCTCAACTATTTCATCCAGGGCGGTAGTGACCACCATAGGAGGAGACAAAGGAACGGATCGCAACCCAAGCCGCTTCATACATTGCATCGATACAAAAGAGTGTGTAGCTCCGCAATCAAATAAAACAAAACAAGGAAACCCGTTAACGAAGCACGTACCAGCAATTAAGGAATTGTCACTCTTCTTCTTCCTTGCATCTAAGGTATAAACCCTTCCTTGTGTCTGAGTCCTATTCTGAGGACAATCTCTTTTCAGATGACCCACCTTCTGACATTGGAAACACTTTACCCCTTCAAAACTACACCTTCCTGAATGATTCTTGCCACAAGTGCGACACACAGGAGGTGTACTCTCCCTCGCATCCTGAACTTGTTTCCCCTTGAAGGATTGTTGCCTAGGCCTGAATTGTTAGTTGGATCTTCCGCGATCCCCTTGATTCACTCTGCTCACAACACCTTCAGCTTGGACTTTCTTCAAACTATGCTCGGCCACATAGCATTGCCTCAAAACTTCAGCATATGTAGTGAACTCCCTCTGAGATACACTATGAGATATTTCAGCTTTTAGTCCAAACAGAAACTGGTCTATTTTCCACCTTTCGTCAGGAGCATACATAGCCTGCCTAGAATAAGCAGCCATGTCCTCAAACGTCTCAGCATAACTGGCCACAATCATACTACCTTGTCTTAATTGTTGAAATGCAAATTCTTTCTGAGTCCTCAATGAGCTCGGAAAATACTTCTCCAAGAAAACAACTTTGAATTGTTCCCAAACCTTAGGCACTTCTTGAATAGCCATCAAAGTCGAAGCGCTCTCCCACAATCTCATAGCGGGACCCTTCAGTGAATGAGAAGCGAACAACACCTTGTTCTCTTTGCTGCATTGGACTATCAAGAAAATCCTCTCCATACCAGAAATCCATTCGTGAGCCTTCACGGGATCTAATCCACCATGAAATTCTGGGGGATTCATGCGGATAAAATCTCAGAATTTCCCACCTTCAGCCTCTGGAACAACTACCGTAGGATGCAAACCTCCATTCATTTGTTGCACCATTTGCTGCATGAATAGATTATGTTGCTGCTGCATCTACTGCATAAACTGATATAGAGGAGCATTGCCATCGCCGCCCGGCGGATTCGTCCCTTCAGGAATGGTACGGGGTCTACCACGAGTGTTTCTACGTCCCTCAGGCATGTTCCTAAAGGTCATACAAATAGGATTAAGTTGATCAGGCTCAATGCTATAAATATAACACTTAAGACCAATGGCGACACGACGTATATGAAACGGAAAGAAATACTTATACTATTTCATGGCTAGGTCGAGGATACGACCTGCTCTGATACCAACTGTAACACCCATATATATAACTCATACATCAAAGCATAAATATTATATATGAATCCAAGTGTTTGGTACTGAAACACCATAAGCTCCTAGTTAACACATTATATATATTACATGCCCCAAAATACAACAACTAAAAGTTCTAAAGGCATAATATACATAAGATGTTCAAAAGATAAAAACTAAGAACTAGATCAACAATGATCTCAAAATAAACTCCGCTACGGAAGCTAGCCATCAACAAGCAAGGAAAAGATCACACGACCTTATCCTTACCCTTCTCGGGACCTGAAGCACCTGAAATACATCAACAACGTGGGGTGAGATACATCAAATCTCAGTGAGTTCCTTATCTTATGGATTCTCTCAGATTATCAAGGTTCTAACAATCCTAACTCAAGTCCGGGGGAAAGGAAAAAGGAGTCTTGAGTTCACACTTCATAATTCTCACACTATATGGAAACATGACATGAGTTCATTAACTATCAACATCACTAATAGATAACCATACCAAGACATCTCATCTTCCTGTCCGCTTCTATGTCTAGAAGGCGACCCGAGTCATAGATCCTTGTAGTTACTTGGCATACGAATTGGATTCGGGATCATCGGCCTGTTAACCGTGAACCGTCACTTCTCATGGACTATTAACCATCACAAGTCTCTACCCATAGCATAGGCTCCAATCGTACTACACGTAGGGAATCAAACCTACCAAGTAATTGTGTACCCATTTTAGAGGAGCTGGAGACCCATGAAACTACACTCAAAATATACCGGTTACGATTACATGATCACATACAACAATACGATTGTATTCGACAATCACAAGGCTATAACACCTTAAGGCCTCTCTTGCCTTTTCAAAACCACAAAGGTTAACCACATGTTCCATACTAGTGTTTCACTCTCAACTAGGCCAATACTCGACAAGGATGTATCTTCCAACAACACGTGCCCGAGCATTGCCATCTAGAGTTGTCTACCATTTCTAGCTCTTACTAGATTCTTCTATAGTTCAAGTTTGAGGTTTCCTCACTCTTCCTATCTTATTTTCATATTAACATGTTAGACAATATTAGGATAGGCAAGACATGTCATAATTGCATAGTAGAAGAATATATAACAATTAAAACATAAATATATCACTTTTGAAACTTCCCCGATTATTTAATCGGTCGGTAAAATCGACACATTTCATCTCCATTACCTAGAATACTTTCTCAGCTTTACATCGATATAAAGAATGTACGATTCCGATAAACGAATCACAAGTTATGAATTTTCGCGTTTTGGAAGAAAACATAAAGTCCCAGGTCGCGCTAAGCGCACACCTGAGCGCGCTAAGCGCGCTACTCTCTGCCATCTGGGGTTGCAGGATTTCAACTGCGCGCTGAACGGGCTTCTGCGCGCTAAGCGCGCTCTGCGAAACTCAGAAAAAAACCTGCGAAGACAGTTCAAATCCAACCCTCCCCAACCCTCAACATCAGTCTCAAACAACCAAACAGAGGTATATAACATGTTCTACCATGGTTTCATCATCAAACTTCCATAAAACTTCATTCTCATCAAGAACACATATTTTCCATAATCCCTAAGATTTTCAATTTATTCAAGGTACACCAAAACATCAAAACAAACATCAATACATGTTTCTACAAGCATATTGATCATTCCTTTCAATTTATATCGAATTCCAACCTTTAAAACATTGCTTTCAACATTCTAACCTAAAACTCATAATATCAAAACTCTAAACAATGGTACTAACTAGAACCCACCTCTTAAACAAGATGAAGATGAAGAAAATGAGATGATTGGGCAAGGATTGGATGAATGGATGATGATTTGCTCTTGGATTTCTTCAATTTCCTCTTTCTCCTCTTTTTCTCCTTCTTTTCCTTTTCTTTCCTTCTTTCTTCTTTCTCTCTCTTTCTTACTATCTTTTTCTTTTTATGTTTGGAAAGTGGAAGGAAATAATAAGTAGTAATCTTAGTATTAGAAATAATACTACTAAATGTCCAAAAAGTCTCTTAAGTCCAAATTAATAAAATACCTCAGAGTCAGATAGTATTAATTGGATTTATTCTAAGTTCCACAGTTACTCTGATTATTTTGTCAAATAATTTCTCAGAGTACACCGGGCTCAGTCGATCACAATATAATATTATCCGGAGTAATAAAATACGGGGTATTACATGCACGGTATATTGGGGATGTATATATATATAGGGTTGTGCTAGGATACACCCACCTATTTTTATGAAGGTGTGTTTTAGCAAACTTTAATTAAAAAATGATTAAATGCACCCTAAGGTGCATGTTACTTTAAAATACCTTCTAAAAATTAAGTGGGTGCAAGTTAGCATTTGTTTAACGCATTTTCTATAACACACCTATTTATTTTTTAGAAGAAGTGTGTTCGTAATTAATAACTAAAAATTCATTAAATACACTCTAAGGTGCATGCTGCTAAAACACACATTCATAAAGTAGGTGGGTGTATCCTAGCAAAACCCATATATATATATGTTCTGGACTGGACCAATGGCTAGAATCGGCCCAATCCGCCTCTGCTCCAGAGCGGCCCAAACCGCCTAAGCCCAATCCACAGAGGGGCAAAAATGACATTTCTGCCCCTCCAACCAGGCAAGGAACGCAGCGTCCTCCCCGACTTCTATGCCCGTTACGCACGGCTTCCTCGCTGCCCTGACAGCAAGGGACAGGTGCCCGGAACTGCGTTTATGCCCGACATAACGGCTAGTTTCTGGGACCCTGCCCGACATAACGGCTAGTTTGGGCAATTACCTATTCTTTGGGGAAAACGATTATTTCGCCCCGAAAATAGGACCGTTGGCCATGCGCTGGGGGCTCTATATAAGCCCTCTCGCTTGAGAGGGTCAGGGATCATCTTTTTCTCACCCTAAGAATACACCTTGTTTTCTCTGACCCTTTCTTACTTTAGCGTCGGAGTGCCTTGCAGGTACACCCCCTTTTCTCCTCATCAACGTTCCGAACACCTCGCCCGTCTAACGACCAGCATCCATCCGAGCACCTCGCCATCTGACGACCAGCTTACGTGGACCCGTTCGAATACTCCGGATCAGTGGCGCCGTCTGTGGGAACTCCTTGTTCTCCCCTTCTTCCTTTCCTCCTCGGAAACTGAAAGATCAAAACATACTTTCTTTGATCCGCCCACATATGGCCGCTCAGAACTCCGCAAAAGGTGCCGACATCACGGTTCTCGTTCCCGTCAACAAGATTGGCGACGACGGTAGATCTCCGTTACTTTCTGATCCCCGTTTCCTTCGAGACGGGGCTGCTGCGTCTCCAACTCCTCCACCCGCCGAGCAAGGGAGCAAGAAGCCACCGTCGGGTGAACGACCGATTCCTGGCCCTCCCAGCGCCGACCTGGCCGTTGCAGCTCTATTGGAAGCCGTCAACCGCATAAACCTCCTCATCTTCCAGCAAGGAGAAAGAATAGGAGCTCTCGAGGAAGCATCTCTTCCAAGATCCTCTCCTCCCAAGAGTAAGCACCGAAAATCAAGAAGCCTGCCGCCTAGGCGTGGGGAAGACCACAGGTCGAGGCATGAGCCTGCATCACAACACATTCGCAAGCGCGACCAGATCTCCCCGCAGGATCGATCACCACAAAGACACAAGAGAACGAGGTAGGATAGGCATTCTCCACCGGTCAGACCTCGTGACCGGCCACGTTCACCCTCACCGTCGCGAGCACAAACAACGGTCACCATCAACTCCAAGTTCAGACAGCGACGACGAGCCTCGCGGCCCGTTGTCCCGCAGGATCTTGGCCACCCATCTCCCTAAAGGATTAGAGAAGCCTCCATCCCTGGGGACATACGATGGAACCACTGACCCAGACGAGCACGTAGAAAACATAGATGCTCTCCTGGACTACAGAGGTGTACGAGGAGCAATCAAATGCCGCCTGTTCCCGACCACGCTCCGGAAGGGAGCGATGACATGGTACAAGCAATTGCCAGAAGAGTCCATTACATCTTGGAAGCAGCTGGGGAGGATTTTCTCCCGTCACTTTACTGCGTCACGACGCCATCCAAAGACCGAAGCATCCCTCGGAGCTGTCGTACAGGGAAGAGATGAGCCTCTTTGGGCTTACATTGAGCGGTTCAACAAGGAAGCCGTCCAGGTGCCGACAACCGACGACATGAAGAGATTCTTGCTCGAGCAGGGATTACATCCCGGCTCAGACTTCGCGAAAGCCATCAGCCTCGATCCACCGAGGAACTTTAACGCCCTCCTCCTTCAAGCACAGTCACACATACAGTACGAGGAGAAGGTTGCTGCACACTCTGTCCGAGCCTCTCGAGACCATGAGGGTGCCCGTTTATCCAGAGCTGAAGAAGCCTCGACATCCCGTCGAGGAGACAAAAGACGCGACGATCGGCCTCGCGATGCACGCGAGCAAAAGGGACCTTCTGGGCGGTTCCACGAATATACACCCCTCACTGCCGCAAGGGAGAAAATCCTGTCCGAGTGCGCCAACTCGGAATTCAAGCAAGCGGAAGTCCATTTCCCGAAGCAGCTGCCGGCCAGACCAGGTGTGGACAAATCCAAGTATTGCCGTTTCCACAAAAGCCACGGTCATACGACGGAAGAGTGCATCCACCTCAGAGACGCAATAGAAATCCTTATCCGCGACGGTCACCTGAAGCAGTTCGCGAAAAAGAAGGATGCTCCTCGGCAGGAAGCCCAGGAGAACAAAAAGGTTGCAAAAGAGACTCCACCCTCTGACGACGCCAACGTGCAGGTAGCTATGTCCATAGCTCGGCCAGAGGATTTCCTCGTCCCTGACAGTATGCCCGTCTCCACGTACCTCGCTGCTCACAGCCCGTGGGAGGCCTTCCCGTCCGCTATGGTCATTTCTGGTGGTGGATTCAACAAAATCACGGTCGGCTCAGTCAAGAGGAGATTCGATCAGCTGATCAGCAAAAACTCCAATGAAGTCGCTACGCTGGACACCACTCACAAAGGATCAATCCCTATTTCCTTCTATAAGGAGGAGCTCCTCGGCGGAGCACCGAACTCAAACATTCCGCTGCTAATCCGGGCAAGGATGGCGAACTTCGACGTTCGCAGGATACTCGTGGAACAGGGCAGTTCCATTGATATAATGTACAACCACCTGTTCGAGACGCTGCAGCTGAATGACTCTCACCTCACTCCATACGTTGGGTCCGACCTGCAGGGATTCAACGGAGCGGTGACAAAACCCCGGGGTTACGCAGAGCTCATCGTAACCTTCGGTTCAGGAAAGACAACCCAAGAAATTAAAGCACAGCTTCTGGTGATCGAATGCCCGTCACTATACCAGTGCATCTTTGGAAGGCCAACCCTAGCAGAGTTGATTGCAGTGCCTTCCACCGTGCATCTCAAGATGAAGTACTACACTTCTGAAGGGATGATCGCCACTCTCCACGACGACATCAAAGCTGCTCGTCGGTGCTTTGAAGCAGCATCAAAAGGACTAAGCACCATCTCAGCAGGACCGAGGACTTCTGGTCGTCCCCCTCTGCCTAGTAGCTCCGAACAACCAAAGCCGCTCCCCCAGGTCGGATCTGTCGACTTGGACAGCCGTTTCAGCGAGGAAGACCACACCAAGGATCCAGCGACTTCGGGCAGCCAGTCCAACAACGGCAGCCATCTCCTACGACCTGTCCCAGATGGCAACTTCGAGATCGTTCCGTTCGGAGAAGATCCCCAACGGGGAGTAAAGATCGGAGCAGACCTCCCCGACCTGGCCAGGAGACAACTAAAAGCGTGCCTCCGTGAGAACGCATACTTGTTCGCGTGGAGCGCTGCCGAAATGCCCGGATTAGACCTATCCGTCGCTTGCTACCAGCTTACCATTAATCCGGCCGTCAAAGCCGTTGCCCAGCGCAGAAGGAAACAGTCCCCGGAGAAGATGGAAGCCGCGGAGAAAGCTGTCAAAGACCTTCTAGAAGCTAGGTTTATTTCTGAGGCCAAATACACTACATGGCTCTCAAATGTTGTACTTGTAAGAAAAAATAATGGAAAATGGAGGATGTGCGTTGATTATACCGATGTTAATAAGGCCTGTCCGAAGGACGCCTACCCCCTCCCCAATATAGATAAGCTCGTAGATAACTCAGCAGGTTTCAAGCTTTTATCGTTCCTCGATGCCTACTCGGGATACAACCAAATCCCAATGGCCGCGAGCGATAAAACTTACACGACCTTCATGACCGAATCGGGCAACTATTACTACAACGTAATGCCTTTCGGACTAAAGAACGCCGGCGCCACGTACCAACGAATGATGAACAAAGTCTTCCAAGGACAAATAGGCGACATGCTCGAAGTATACATGGACGATATGATCGTCAAGTCCCACGAGGAACTAGATCATGTCGCCCATCTTCGTAAAATTTTCGAGCAGGCCAGAAAGTATCAAATGCGTTTTAACCCAGAGAAGTGCACGTTCGGTGTACGGGCAGGTAAATTCCTTGGCTTCTACCTAACGGAACGAGGAATAGAAGCTAACCCCGACAAGTGCCGGGCATTCTCTGAGTTCCCAACGCCCACGTCTAAGAAGAGCATCCAGTCCCTCAACGGGGTACTCACTTCGTTGTCCCGCTTCGTTGCAAAGTCCGCCCAACACGCCCTTCCTTTCTTCAAGCTCTTGCGAAAGGAAGCAGCATTTGAATGGACCGAGGAATGTGAAGCATCCCTCCTTCACTTGAAGCAAGCTCTGTCGAAACCACCCGTGTTATCACGGCCAGACACCGGGGAAGACTTGTTCCTATACCTTGCCGTCACTACCGAGGCCGTTAGCGCCGTTCTCATTCGCCAGAATCCTGGCGGGCAAAAGCCAGTATACTTCACGAGCAAGGCATTGCAGGACGCAGAGTTGCGATATCAACAGATAGAGAAGGTAGCATTGGCCCTCGTCAACGCTGCTAGACGACTGAGACACTATTTCTTGGCTCACACGATCGTGGTAAGAACCGACCAGCCCATAAAGCAACTACTGGGACGACCAGACATGGCAGGCAAAATGCTCAAATGGTCGTTAGAACTGTCCGAATTCGACATCCAGTACGAAAGCAGGAAAGCTCTTAAGGCCCAAGCTCTGGCCGACTTCGTGGCAGAAATGACGTTCCCAGACTCCCCGGTCCACACAGCGGACAGGTGGACCATCTTTGTAGACGGGGCATCCAGCTCGACCGGCGGCGGGGCAGGAGTAATCTTGGAGAACGGCGAAGGGACCATAGTCGAGGCTTCTCTCACATTCTCCTTTCCCACGTCGAACAACCAGGCCGAATATGAAGCCTTCCTCGCCGGTTTGCGCATAGCCGAAGACTTAGGGACCGAAGACGTCATCGTCTGCACGAATTCCCAGCTCGTAGCTCACCAGATATCAGGAGAATATCAGACAAAAAACGACAGCCTCTCTGAATACTTAGCCTTATTCAAGAAAAGAATGTCGAGGTTCAGAACAGTAGAAGTAAGACATGTTCCACGCGAACATAACGTGCGAGCAGACATCTTGTCCAAACTAGCAAGCACTAAGAGGAAAGGCGGAAACAAGTCAGTCATCCAAGAGATACTTCCCCGGTCCAGCATCGATAAGGGATCCTCGACCCTACACGTGCACGCGATTGGGGACAGTGATTGCTGGATGACGCCTGTGTACAACTACCTCACCAGGGACGAGCTTCCGGACGACCCCAAGGAGGCCAGCACAATCAAACGAAGGGCTTGCTCGTACGTCATCCTTGAAAACAAACTCTACCGACGAGGCTTCTCCATCCCACTGCTCAAATGCATAGAGGAGGAAGTTGTCCCTCACGTACTACGAGAAATCCACGAAGGCATTAACGGCCAGCACCTAGGAGGAAGGTCCCTTGCCCGCAAGGCCCTCCGAGCAGGGTATTATTGGCCAACCATGCAACACGATGCCAAGGAGCATGTGAAGAAATGCGACAAATGCCAACGGCACGGGGACATACATCTAGCCCCACTTAACGAACTGAAAAACATGACCTCCCCATGGCCATTCGCCTGGTGGGGCCTGGACATCCTGGGACCCTTCGTGACAGGGTCCAGCCAAAACAAGTACCTAATAGTGGGCGTAGACTATTTTACAAAATGGATAGAAGCGGAAGCCTTAGCAAAGATAACGGCACTTAACATTCTGCGTTTCTACAAGCGGAACATCCTTGCCCGTTTTGGGATTCCCCAAGCAATCGTCACGGACAATGGAACGCAGTTCACGGACAAGAAGTTCCAAGACTTTGTCGCCCATCTCGGAACAAAGCAGTATTTCGCGTCCGTCGAACATCCCCAGACCAACGGGCAGGCGGAAGCGGCCAATCGTGTCATTCTTCGTGGCCTTAAGCGAAGACTAGACGAAACGAAGAAAGCCTGGGTCGAGGAGCTCTACAGCGTCTTATGGGCATACCGCACCACTCCTCAGTCCACCACCGGGGAAACACCTTTTCGCCTAGCATATGGCACGGAGGCTATCATACCCATTGAAATTCACTTACCGTCCAGGAGGACCGAATCACCTCTAGACGAGGAAATGAATGACGAAGCCATAAGAGAAGAGCTCGACCTTGTCGAGGAAATTCGAAGCGGAACAGCCCTCCGAGAAGCATCTCTTAAGCAAAAAATAGCAATCAGGCACAACGCTAAAGTCCTATGACGAGAGTTCGACGTGGGCAGCCTTGTACTGCAGAGGAACCACAAGGACTCTCGCGAAGGCAAATTAGCAGCCAACTGGGAAGGGCCATACAGAGTCCGTGCCAAAACGGGGAATGGCGCCTACTTCCTAGAACATCTCAACAGGGAAGAACTCGCTCGACCATGGAACGCTGAGAAGTTAAAGCAATACTACAGCTAAACCCTCGGTTCGATTCACGAACGTCAGCTACCGACCACTATGCGCGCCTAGGTACAAGCGTCGCATACGATTAAAGCATAACCCCACTCAGTAACGAGCAGGGTAATTTCTTGACAGCGGTCCTCGATCGAGCACCGCCGTCGTCAGGGTACCATGATTGGCAGAACCCCAGCTCGCGATGGGACGTTCACGCCGCGAACTCAGGCCTCAAACGCGACCTGAGCTCCGCTCCACGCCAGGACATTCCCCGGCAGTTCGACCAGTTCCCCTCACTATCGAATACATCTATAACGAGCAAAATCCCCTAAGATATTCGTGCAAGTCAAATACTCCCAATCACGGGCAGACATACACTCATAACAGGCATGCATAAAACACTTAGCAAAAATAAAGCAAGTAAAATCATGCGCGTAAAGAAACCAGAAACATAATAAATTAAAGGTAACCGCAGGGGCCACTATTGTACATTGTTACATAAAACAGGGGGCCATCCCCCCCAGAAATAAATTAAATTACAACGGCACGCAGGCCGGAAAAAATACAACGACATCAAAAATTATGCAGAGCTCTTCAATCTTCAACATGCTCGGCGGACTCCGGCTGGGTTCCCTTGTCTTCTACGGGCTGATCCTCGGGAGTATCCGCAACAACACCGTCGGGCAAGATAATGCGGCCACCCTCAACGCGCGCGAGATAGTGGGTACCCTCGGTAGAAATATCAAACCCAGGGTTCACTACTCGCAATTGAGTTATGGCACTTTGGAAAGACTCCGCCGCCACAACGATGCCATCATCTTCGGCCTGCAAGATACGGGCAACTAGCTCAGATCTGGATTTCAAAACTTTCACATCATCTGGCTCGTCAGCAACCGGGGCGTTGGCCGCCATCAGCTCCTTATTCAGCTCCTCGGCAGCCTTCTTCTCCGCCGTAAGCCTGGAGACCTCCTCCTTCAACCTAGCCTTCTCCTCTGCAGCCTTCTTCTGGGCCTCCCCGGCTTTCTTCACTTCCTCCTTTAGGGACGCCTCAGAAGCCCGAGCAGCAGTAAGTTCAGCTTCAAGCACGGAGTCCCCTTCCGCATAAACGGCCGCCATTTCCAGCACCCTCACCAAGGCCGAAGCGTCCGGGGCCACCAGCGCCCTCTTACTAGCTCGGTCCATGCCTCCCAAGCTGAGGGAATCTGCCCGAGGGACGACCAGGGTGTTGCCGTCAAAAAATCTCTTGTCAATAATACAGGGAGGGAGCTCAAACTTCCCTTTCTCGGGCGCCCGGGTCAAGTCCACTGCGTCAGACGCCCTTGGCCGCTTCGCTCGCTCAGCCAGAGGCAGAGGAGAAGCCCGGGGGGTTGGAGTGGGGGAAGAAGAGGTCCCCGCCGCAGCTTGAAGGGGAGGAGGAACGCGGGCACTGGCTGGCCGAGATTGAGGAGGAGCCCCTCCTACCTTATTCCTCGCCAGAGCATTCCTCACCACGCGATCGCGAGCCTGGGGCATTTCACCTGCACGAACGAAAACAAGCACATTAGTTACGAGGAAAGGAAATAACACAAACAAAGTCTAAACAACTAAGACTACCGAGCAGCTTCTCAGAATCTGCGGGAGTCTTGCACTCCAGCAGTGCCTTGATGTTGATAAATCTGCGCTCAACCCTCTGGCTCCCATCCTCCTCGAAGATAGGGTTGCCCTTGCTCGTCCAGCAACTGCAAGACTGAAGGAGTTGACCCAGTTCACCAACCTCTCGTAGGACACGGCGTCCTGCCCGCGTAACTCGCTCGGCTCGAAAACATAAGCGCCGGGCTTCTTGGAGAAATGGTTAGGTGCCCAGCAGATCGGGAACTTATACACCCTCTCCCCGATATACTTCCCCTCCTCGTTGAGTATCTCCTCTCCGTCCCCGTCAACCTCTATCTCCCAGACATACGTGCTGTCCTGGGCTGCCTCAGACACTGGCTCGACGATGAAATACAGTCCCTTGAACGTTCGGATTGACTCTGAGAACGACTTGAATAATTTTTTGGGCTGCTTCAGAGAAACCCATCCGTACTTTTTCCCCGCCAGCTGCCGTTGAAGATGGAAAACTGCAAAAAATAGGGGGAGAGTAGTTCCCAGATAGAGATGCTCGCACACTAACTCAAAAGCCCGTATGAAGGCCAGTGAA